>PPJZ02000001.1:0-271579 GCA_003705955.2 Zygosaccharomyces kombuchaensis
CCGCTACTGGTACTGCTGCTACCGGCACTAAAGCCACCGGCACCGCCGCTACTGGCACCGCCGCTACTGGCACCGCCGCTACTGGCACCGCCGCTACTGGCACCGCCGCTACTGGCACCGCCGCTACTGGCACCGCCGCTACTGGCACCGCCGCTACTGGCACCGCCGCTACTGGCACCGCCGCTACTGGCACCGCCGCTACTGGCACCGCCGCTACTGGCACCGCCGCTACTGGCACCGCCGCTACTGGCTCTGCTGCCACCGGCTCTGCCGCTACTGGCACCGCCGCTACTGGTACTGAAGCCACCGGCTCTGCCGCTACTGGCACCGCCGCTACTGGTACTGAAGCCACTGCAAAGACTAGCCAGGTTACCAAGACTGCTCATGCCAGCACCACTGTTGTGCTCAGCACCACTGTGACTCCATCTACTACCGTTACAAACGGTTCTACAGTCACCACTGAAGTTACCATCCCATGTAGCAACGGTCAGTGTGCAGCTACTCAGGCTACTGAATCCCCAGTGACTAAGGTCACTACTATCCCAGGTACTACCATTCAAGGTACCACCATTACTGAAGTGTGCAACGGTGAGAGTGGCAGCTGTCAAGAGATTACTGCTACTGCTACTAGTCCAGCCTCTGGTGCCGCTGCTACCTCTGGTACTCCAGCTACTGGTGCCGCTGCTACCTCTGGTACTCCAGCTACTGGTGCTGCCGCTACCTCTGGTACTCCAGCTACTGGTGCCGCTGCTACCTCTGGTACTCCAGCCTCTGGTGCCGCTGCTACCTCTGGTACTCCAGCTACTGGTGCCGCTAACGGTACAAGCACAGCCGGTGCAGTCTCTACCGTCATGGGTATTTCTCAGATTACCGACGGTCAGCTACAGGAACAGAAAATTGCCGTTCAATCTAAGATTGGCTCCACTACTGTGTTGAACCCATCTAGCACAGCTGCTACTACTGCTAACTCCACTGTAAGCTCCACCTCTGCCAGCAGTACTTCTTGCGCGACTGGCGTTTCTTTGCCAGGTCAATCCTGCAAGAGTACCGGTACTTTGAGTGTTACTCTAAACAAAGGTGTGCTTACTGACGAGAAGGGAAGAATCGGCTCCATCGTCTCCAACAGACAGTTCCAGTTCGACGGTCCACCACCACAAGCTGGTGCCATCTACGCCGCTGGCTGGTCGATCACCCCAGAGGGTTACTTGGCTCTAGGTGACAGCGATGTCTTCTACGAGTGTCTATCTGGTGACTTCTACAACCTATACGACAAGTCCATTGGCTCGCAGTGTCAGCCAATCCACTTGGAGGCCGTCGACTTGATCGACTGTTAAGCGAATGACAAGGACTTTTAAAGTTCTTTGATTGGATTTTAATTTTATACCCCAGTTCGTGTACACTAATGACATAAAAGACCAGAGATTTTGGACGTTTATTTTCAAAGCGAGAGTTTGGTTTCTTTTTTTTTAAAACGAAAATATATACACAAGATCTGAATACGAATTTTTTTAGAGACGATACATAGCTGAATGGAACAATAACAAGATGTGGCAATTACTATTAAAATCGAGCTTAAGAATATTCCACCATGAAGCAGTCTAGAACTTGGACCATCTACGTTGAAATCTATTAAGAATAATTTTTAGACTTTTTAGAACTTTTAAACGAAATATATACCTGTTGCTCTTTGTTGTAAGTAATGTAAAATTAAATGTTCCTCTTTTTTGTCTACTCAAAAATAAAACTAGCGCCAAGGCCAAGCAGGAACGGCTTGGTCCAGGGACGAACGAAAACTACTCATAAAACGGTATCACAGACCAAGTGAAGATATTGAAATGTCAACAATGCAGGGAACGAGCATAATCATAACTGGGGTATGCCATTAGTTTGAATACACTAAAACTTGGAAATTTTTGTTTTAAGGGTACTGGTGGGGGGATGTGAAAATGGGATAGTTACAGAGCTCCTTTTCCACCTTTAACAGCTGGTCAAATCAATAACTTCCAAGTTGACTGGAGTACACTGGTTACCAATCTTCTCGTCGTAGATGTTGTAGAAGTCACCGGACAAACACTCGTAGAAGGTCTCGATGTCACCAATGGCCAAGTTACCCTCTGGGGAGATCGACCAGCCAGCGGCGTAGATGGCACCAGCTTGTGGTGGTGGACCGTCGAACTGGAACTGGTGGTTGGCGACGATGGAACCGATTCTTCCCTTCTCGTCGGTCAAGATACCTTCATTCAAAGTGACAGCCAAAGTACCATTGGTTCTGCAAGAGACAGCTCTCACTGGGTCAGAAGAGGTCACGTAAGAGGTGGCGTTAGTGGCGTTGGTAGCGTTCGAGGCGCTGGAGACGTCGGAAGTGCCGTTAACTGTGGAGCCGGTGGAAGCGGCGTAGACAGAAGAAGTGGTATGATCAGCCTGGACCTGACCATCTTGCACCTGGGAAACGGCAACAACAGTCGCAGTACCGCTCACGGTAACGGTGGTGGAGGCGGAACCAGCAACAGTTAGTTGACCGGAAACATGGCTGGCCTGGATTTGACCGTCGGTGATCTGAGAGATGGCAACAACAGTAGTAGCACCGTTAGCGGTCACGGTGGTCGACTGAGTACCTTCTGGCACGTAGACACGAGAGGTGGTAGTCACGCCACCAGCGGTCACGGTAGTCACTGGAGTGTAAGTGGTGGCCTGGATCTGACCGTCACCAATCTGGGAGATGGCAGCGACGGTTGTCGTTGGGGTAACGGAAGAGGTACCTGTAGCAGTGGTGGCCTGGATCTGACCATCAGTGATCTGAGAGATAGCCTCAACGGTAGTCTTGGCAATGGCACTGCTGGTGGAGGTGGTGCTTGGAGTAGCAGTGGTGGCCTGGATCTGACCATCAGTGATCTGGGAGATAGCCTCCACAGTGGTCTCGGCCTCCACAGTAGTCTCAGCCTGCACAGTGGTAGTACCAGCGGTGGTGATAGTAGTGTGGGCAGTGGCAGTCGTCTCAGAAGTGTAAGTGGACACTGGAGTGTATGTGGAAGTTAGAGTCTCCTCGGCGGCAGCGGTAGTAGTAGTGGCAGTACCGGTGGTAGCCTGCACCTGACCGTCAGTGATTTGAGAAACAGCCGCGGCAGACGACTTCGCAGATGTGGTAGAAGTCGTGGTAGCCTGGGCAGCGACGGAAGAAGTGGCGGTGGTAGCTTGCACCTGACCGTCAGTGATCTGTGACACAGCCTCAGCGGTAGACTTAGGTGTGGTAGAGGTGGTAGTAGCCTTGGCAGCAGCGGCCGAAGTGGCGGTGGTAGCCTGCACCTGACCGTCAGTGATCTGAGAAACAGCCGCGGCAGACGACTTCGCAGATGTGGTAGAAGTCGTGGTAGCCTGGGCAGCGACGGAAGAAGTGGCGGTGGTAGCTTGCACCTGACCGTCAGTGATCTGTGACACAGCCTCAGCGGTAGACTTAGGTGTGGTAGAGGTGGTAGTAGCCTTGGCAGCAGCGGCCGAAGTGGCGGTGGTAGCCTGCACCTGACCGTCAGTGATCTGAGAAACAGCCGCGGCAGACGACTTCGCAGATGTGGTAGAAGTCGTGGTAGCCTGGGCAGCCACAGAAGAAGTGGCAGTACCAGTGGTGGCCTGGATCTGACCGTCACCGATCTGAGAGATAGCGGCCCTCTTAGCAGCGCGCTTCACGCTGTCTGAAGTGCCGTTGGTAGAGTTGCTAGCAGCGCTGACAGTCTGCACGGAAATACCGAAAGTAGATGGGTAAGATGTGATACCACCAGCTAGGGTTGCTGTGGGGGTCAAAGTGGACCATGGTTCAGATGGAACGTAGGCAGATAGAGCCGTAGATGCCAAAGCGGCGGTAGCCAAAGTCTTCTTGTACTGCATTATTATCTATTATCCTAATTGAATTAGTGAAGTGGAAGCAGGAAAGAAAGCGAAAGAGAATGGACTCTGATCTTGGTTTTTAATTCCTGTTGTATTATGACAAAAAGGGAACAAGTAAGAAGAACCAGCATCCTAATTATCCCAGCACTTTCCCTGCCCTTTTATACCTGTCTCCCGCGGTGAATATCTCCCTGCTTCGTTCCTCTTACCTGGCCCCTTCTGTCTCCACTCCAGCAAATCTTAGTTCCGAACTGCTACCTACAGCGCTTTCTGTTGCCCTACTAGGTAAACTGAGGGGAAACGCTTGCTCTGCCGCCCAACTTTTCCCACAGAAAACCCTGCACCGGCAGCCTGCCCATTACCTTCTGGGGCAAAACAAGGATCTTCTCTATTTTTCTGAATAGAGTTCTATAATTAATCGACTGCGTGGTGTGTGGTGTGCTACCCATCGATAAATTTCCCAAAACGGTTAAATCGCTGCGGAATCTTCTCCTATTTGCTTTCTTTTCTCGGCATCATAACGACCGGGCGACGCCACTGTTACGGCGCACGGTAACAAGAAAACAGCAAAACAGCAGTAAATCTAGCGCGCCGGTCAGCTCCGTCTCTCGCTCCTTTACTCCACCCCCTCCACCACGCCGCGCCCCTTTTTTTTCATTTTCGCTTTTTTCGTTCGCCCTCTCGTGCTGTCCAGATGCTTCCATGACAGTTTTTTTTTACCGCGTGCGGTAAAGGATCCGGGCTGGGCGGCACTTGGGCCTATATCACTCAACCCATGTTGTCACCCAACTGACGCATTCGACGGAGGTGGGTTCCTTCCCCGGGTAAGGACCAGACATCGCAGAGGGAGAGGAGGGAATGAGAGTCGGTTGCCAGGCATACGCACCTGGATCTGTGCCCTACTCGCTTGCTTGTAACCTAGCTCGGTCCGGCTTCTTGATCCATCGAGTAAATACAGACATATGATCCGAAAGCAGAGTAGTCAGTTTTGAGTGGAAAAAAAAAATTCTTTCAAACCACGTGATGTTCACATGCAAGGCGCGTAGCCCTAACGCGTTTCATTAGCTTTCCTAAAAGGGAAAATTAATTGCTTGCTTTCCGCTGGGTCTTGCGGATCTACGCACCGCTACATTAGAAAACTCAGCAGGGCACGCAGCCGGAGGGGAAAGGGAAAGAGGAGAGAAGTAGATCAGTTTACAAATTACCTTTGTCGCAATCTATTTTCGGAAGTCCTGAGGTGGAATTATGTGCTGGGCATGAGAAAGATTGGTTGTCGCTGCGTCGAGGAAATTGAATGCGTTTGGGAGGTGGGGAATGCTGCTAATTCAGTACCAAAGAGAGAAAGTGGCCATTTGATATTTCCCAGATCTGCTTAGTTGCCAATATAGCGGCATGCTTAGCATTTTGATTTTTCCTCATTGGGTGGGACTGTTCCTTACAGTACTGGTTTCAATGAGAGTGACGCTTCAGTAGAGGTTTTTTTTAGTAGTGGATCTGGGCGGTAAAAAGTTTCCCGGTAGGAATTAGCCCCTTTTGCCAGCCACTTGAATAACCGCTGATCGGGAGGGCGAAGCAAGGGAAAGGCGTATATAAGGAGGCGGCAAAGTGAGATTAGAATTTGATTCAGAGCTTCTTCTCCTACAGAATCATCAAGAAAACATTACAGTTCTCTGACTTACAATAACAGTTACAACAACTCCCACACACTCCTACAATGCAATTCAAGAAGACTTTGGCCTCTGCCGCTTTTACTTCCGCAGCTCTAGCTACCTATGTTCCAGGTGACAACTGGTCGACTTTGACTCCATCTGGTACCTACAGTGGTGCTACCTCGTCTTACTCTGCTACCTTTGGTATTGCAGTACAGACCATTTCCAACAGCTCCACACAGACTGCTTCCCAGGTGAAGAGAGGCGCTGCCATCTCTCAGATCGGTGACGGTCAGATCCAGGCTACCACAGCCACGCCATCTTCGACCACGACTGCCGCTGCTACTGCTCAGGCTATCTCCCAGATCGGTGACGGCCAGATTCAGGCTACTACCTCGACCAACTCCGCCACTTTGACTTCTTCCACTGTGACTTCTTCTGCTGTGGCTGTGTCGCAGATTGGCGACGGTCAGATCCAGGCTACGACAAAGACTACTACCACGTGCTCCACGTCGTCTTCTAGCACCGTTCCAACTGCTCAGGCTATCTCTCAGATCGGTGACGGTCAGATCCAGGCTACTACCGCCACTAGCTCGACTACTCATTCTTCCACGACCACCACCTCTACCAAGGCATCCGCCGAGGCTATTTCGCAGATCGGTGATGGTCAGATCCAGGCCACTACCGCCACTACCTCGACCACTCCTTCTTCCACTACCACCACCTCTTCCAAGGCATCCGCCGAGGCTATTTCGCAGATCGGTGATGGTCAGATCCAGGCTACTACGTCCACTTCCTCGGCTGTGTCGAGCGCGGCTGCCATTTCTCAGATTACTGACGGTCAGATCCAGGCCACCCAGAGCTCTACCACCGGTAGCAGTACCACCGGTAGCAGAACTACTTTGTCGCCAAGCTCCGTCGTGTCCTCCTCGTCTGAAAGCGTCTCTCTAACCACTTCTGGCGGTAGCACTCAGACCGCTGCTTCGGACAATGTCGCCGCTGCTGAGTCCTGCAAAACCAATGGTACTCTACAAATGACTTTGGATGACGGTGTGCTAAGGGACATCAAGGGTAGAGTCGGTTCCATCGTCGCCAACCACCAGTTCCAGTTCGACGGTCCACCACCACAGGCCGGTGCCCTTTACGCTGACGGCTGGTCTATCACCCCTGAGGGTAACTTGGCTCTTGGTGCCGCTGATGTCTTCTACCAGTGTCTATCCGGTAACTTCTACAACTTGTACGACGAGTCCATTGGTGACCAGTGCTACCCCGTCCACTTGGAGGTTCTAGAGTTGGTCGACTGTTAAGTCAACTAACCGTCCAATCGCCAAAAGAGACAAAATCTTTGGGTCATCGCTGCATTGTACATTAATGGGAGACAGTCATCATTCTTTTTCACGTTCACTTTTCCAGGTCTTGCCCTCAAGAAGAAGCAGAAACCTTTCACATCCGCATGGAATTTGTTTTAGTTCATCATTTATCATTAGTTCTTACTTATTTAGTTCCACATTTATATATAACATTATATGAAAATTAATCTTTCAAAAAGCTTCGATATTATAATAAAAGAATATTCGATGGTTTGAAGTTGAGTAAGAGTTTCAAGTTTGTCTCAAGCCGTGGTTGCCGCGGTAGTTGGGAAATTCAGGCTCATTCCAACCGCGCAAGGCGGATTCAGGGTCTTCGAACTCGTAAATTTCAATGGCTAGCGGCCTACAACAGCCAAGCATGCCCTTCCCATCGGCGTCGTCCTTGTCCTCACCCCAATCCCACTGGGATAGATCACCGCCGGGGCAGGCAGATAGGGCTACAAGCAAGTCCTGCTCCGCAAAGCATTCAAAATAGTCCTCCTTACTGGCGGGGCAGGTCTCCATGAAGTACTGGTCGTGTTCGTTGAGACCAGTCACTTGGAAAACGTTCAATACGTCATGGACGTCAAACTCGGTGAGTCCATACGGCATCACGGCTCGGGTCAAATTCGAGTGGCAATGGAAATCGTTATCCTCACCGCTGATCAATTTGTCCACGTAGGGGTCACATCTGGTGCCCAAAGTGTCGTGCGCCCTGCCGCCCCACTCGTCATGTCGGGCTTGCAATGTGTCACCCGTGATGGTCACCATTGGTCCCAAATAAGGGAGATTCGACCACAATCTATCAAAAGTGGACACATGGGCACTGTGCAATTGTCTGGTGCGGGCCGCCCAGAACCGTTCCCTTGGGTTATGTCTATTCCAAATGTTCAAATCGCCCACTTGAGGGCCTTCCGGAGTACGTATCCGAAAGATAGTCCTGGCTGGGATCTCCACAGCAAGAGCACTTCTCGGCTGTATCAAGTGGGTCTTGACCAATTTTTTCTTACTGGAAGCCATCCGTTCGTAGAGTGCCTTATCGGCGTATAGCTTTGAACCGGGCTGGGGGAAATAGGCAGCCTTAGGTTTTCTCAACCCGTAGTTAACTTTCTCTGGTCTTTGGGATGAAACTACTTGCATTTTACACCAGACTGGAGCACTATGGAGGCCATTTTCAAGCCCCGTATGCGGTCGCCAGTCTCTACCTTCTTATATGTCTGCATTCTCGACTGCATAAATGTTCGTCGGAGAATTCATGCTCCTAAGATCCGATGGCCTTTTCCTGCTAAAAAGAATAAATAAATAATTTAAGTACTTCAGTATATCTGAACGCCCTCGTATTCCATCTTGTGCAGCCTCTCTCTACAAATGTAGTAAGCTACTGGTGGAAAGGCTAATGCACCTGCGAGACCACTTCTGAACACAAAGGACTTCCTCCCCTGTGTAGACAACCCCACATTGCACATCTGGATGAGGAACCCCCAACCAAGACAGAACATGGAAACATCACCATACGTCAGAGAATGCATCGTCCTCCAATAGTTCCCTCTCTCCACCTGCTCATCCTCCTTATCAGAGTGGAACAGCCTGTTTGGAACATCGTGAACTTCCTTTTTGATGTCTTTCAAAAAACCGGGTCTGTTTTTACCCTCAACTTCAATTCTGTGATGGTTAGCACGCTTCGTGGTCATGTAATCCTTGTAGAACGTGTAAAGGCTGATACCGTATAGCGAGGTGACAGCAATGTTAACCACTAAATTCGCTTTCGAAGCTCTGTAGGGGACATTGTTAGATGATGGATTGGACAAGCCTGGCTTCAAATTCGCTGACAATGCTCTAACAGATAGGGTGGGTCTCATGATGTTGATGGTTTACAATATATCATGGAGTAAAACAACAAGCAAATGAAAAGCAAAGGTAGCTGTTGCTCCCATCGGTAATATTGTGGGTTTTTTATATTCAAGAGTTGCTCATCGCAGGGGGAATACGGTCTCCCCTTCAAACTCCTTAGTTTGTTAAGTATAGGGTACGTGCCTTCTGCTATTAGCAACCTAGTGGCAAGATGGCTTGCAAGATGTCATGTTGCTATTCTCAATCCGATGTAGTGTAACGGCTATCACATCACGCTTTCACCGTGGAGACCGGGGTTCGACTCCCCGTATCGGAATTAAGCTTCCTTTTTGCACCTCGCTGTGTGCATCAAGGAAAGATATGACACTTATTTCTTAAAACTTAGCCCCGACCAGATATTTTTATCAGATTATTAATATGAGCACTTGAACATCTCCAAAACGTCTTTAATTAAACTTCATTGGCGTTCTTTTCTATGATCTGTCTCTTCTGTAATGATTTGTTTATGTTTTGTCGATAAATTGAACTTTTTATTACTATTCTTTTCTTTTCTTGATGGTTCAGCAAGCAAGATAGAAATAAATATACACTACATCTAACGTCATCGAAGAATTCATAGGCTTGCCAGTCGCATGAATACCAGAGGCTAATTCACTTGTGCTTTCAAGTAGGAGTGAACGAAGGAAGAAAGAAGGTGTTTGCATTAGTCCGTATTGTCTATAAGCCATTGGAGATGGTCTCACAGTTGAAAATACGACTAGATGAGACCACTTATTACTCTACCTTAGGGCTAAGGTCCAATGCTTCGGAGAAAGAGATCCACAAGTCCTATGTGAAGTTAGCTCGTGAATTGCATCCGGATAAATCAAAATCAGATGTGGCAGCTGAGTTGTTCAAATTGATCAGCCATGCCCATTCTGTTCTCATAGATAGAGAGAAAAAAACCAAATACGACCGCTTCTTACTTTCGAAGGGCCTTTTACACTATTCTATCAAAGAAAGCTGCCACATATTTGATGTGCAGACGGAACCGGTAATACCTAAGAAGGATAGGCCTACAAGGCATCAAAGACCCTATGAGAAACAACCTTATGGATTCAGCACAGATACTACGGCCTCTCCTAGGGTCAAGGTGCCGATATTTCGATCTTTTAATTTGAAGAATTACCAGCGGGAAAGTTTTCAGAATAAAGAGCAGACGACCTCTGCTGCACAACAGAAGGACAGTGGCATCTTTGGTTCAGGGCCAAGCACTCCATTTAATCCTAGCAAGGATGAGAGAGTGGGGGGGAAACGAGAGGATGAACAAGAGGATGAGCAAGAGGAGGAGGAAGAATCAATCAATACTAAATCCAAACTCCACAAAGTCAACCCATTTAAAGAATCCCCAAGTTCACCGTTTGCCAATCACGATCATCGCCACTACGCAAGAACCAAACATGAGGCAAAGGTACAGACTAGAAGATCTACATCACCAATTAAGACAGCGCCCACCGCCACGGCGGGCAACTCAGACATTGAAAGCTGGGAGAGTCTAAAGAATCTTCTGGAGAAATTTAAACGACAAGAAGTCAAGGAAGATCTTCAAAAGGTTGACGCAACAAGGAGTAAGAAAAAGAATCCTAGCGATGAGAATCAAAATGAATTGTCGGGAAAGATACGCAAGGCCGAATCGCAAAGCATACAATTGGATGATTTGGTTCAATCCTTACCCTCGGAAAAGAATACTTTTGACATGCGCAATGTCAGTGAATCCATACCTGCTGTGAAAAGAGCTAAGTTGGATTCAAAAGTGTTGGAGCAACCTGCCAAATCCGCTCACAATGACACACAAAACGTGGCGGAGAGTCTTTACGTTCCCGTTAATAAACCTCTGCCGAGAATTTACAGAACTGACCATATACCATTGGATCAGTACATGATCAATTCAGGGGCACTTCATTGGGTATTACCCAAAATGCCCAATTTCCAATGCAATGTTTTGAACCAAACGGAGGTTGAATATTGCAAGGAGTTGGTAAAGATTTTCAACGAGGAATCTAACGCACTCAAACAACAACTACTAGGCACTTTGAGAAATCGTTTGAATGCAGATCAAGAGCTTCTCGATAGATTAGTCAAAGTGGAAAATACTGCAAATTGGGTTTCTTCCAAGGATTTCGATTTCGAAGTGGTCAGCAAGCTTAGTGAATTACAAAACAGGCAGCGCATCGTGGCGCAAAGCTTTGCCAATCTTTTGAAAAGCGCCTACGCCCTAGATGAACGACATACATAAAGCATTTTATTTTATTTAATAATTCCTGTCTTACTCCATTCTCACTATATCACTTTTTTATTTTTTATTTTTTATTTTTTTATTTTTTTTTTTTTTCGTTCTGTTGTCATTTCGGAAAGGAAGTTGGACCTTCAGGGTCGCGTAAACGCGCGCTCATTACTGACACTTATTTCCCATATAAAAGCATGGGAACTTGGGTATTAGTAGCCGCCCGTCACTTCTCGAGGAAACCACCACCATTCATTAGAAACCAAAATGTGGAACAATCAGAGGTTGACTTTGATCGTAGTGGGAGTTTTGTTTCACTTGTTTTATTTATGGTCTATCTTTGACATTTACTTCGTTTCGCCGTTGGTTCACGGAATGAATCAATACCGAAGCACAGATCAGCCACCTGCCAAGAGACTGTTTTTAGTAGTGGGTGATGGTTTACGTGCTGATACGACTTTTGATTTTGTTAAGCACCCTACTACGGGCAAGGAAGAGTTCTTGGCACCTTTTATCAGATCCTTGGTATTGAATAATGCTACTTATGGTATATCTCATACTAGAATGCCCACAGAGTCTCGTCCTGGCCATGTGGCCATGATTGCTGGATTCTACGAAGATGTGAGCGCTGTGACCAAAGGTTGGAAGGAGAATCCTGTGGATTTTGACAGCTGCTTGAACCAATCGACCCATACCTATTCGTTTGGCTCTCCCGACATATTACCCATGTTCAAAGATGGAGCTTCGAGCCCCAGTAAAGTCGATACCTGGATGTATGGACATGAATTTGAAGATTTCACGCAGTCCTCCATCGAAATGGATGCCTTTGTCTTTAGACATTTCGATCAGCTGCTCCATAATTCAACCATCAACAGCACTTTAGACGCGGAGATTAGGCAAGAGGGCAATATATTCTTTTTACATCTATTAGGATGTGACACTGCGGGTCATTCTTATAGACCTTACTCTGCCGAGTACTACGACAACGTCAAATATATCGACGGTCAATTGAGTTTGTTGGTGGACAAAGTACACGATTTCTTTGGTGATGACGACACCGCATTTGTATTTACTGCAGACCATGGCATGAGCGCCTTTGGGTCTCATGGTGATGGTCACCCGAACAATACGAGGACACCTCTTGTCGCATGGGGGGCTGGTCTGAACAAGCCCGTCCAGACATTGCAACCGGTTTACGACAACTACACGCAGGGTTGGCAGGTGTCGAACATCGAGCGCCATGATGTGAAGCAGGCAGACATTGCCTCATTGATGTCATACCTGATTGGTGCCAATTACCCTGCTAACTCTGTTGGTGAATTGCCGCTGGACTATATCGATGGTGAGGAGGGTGTGAAATTAAACGCCCTTTACAACAATGCTCTAGCCATCTTAGAGCAATACTTAGTTAAAGAGCGGGAGACCATCGAATCACAGTTTGTGTACAAGGAGTATAGCAAATTTGTCGATAAACCGCATCAGGAACAATTGTTGCACATCGAGTCCCTCATCGAGCGCATTGCGCAAGACAATGAAACAGGCCTCGAACCACAAGCGATTGCATTGACCGAAGAGCTCATCAAAACCACTCTTGAAGGTTTGCACTACCTAACCACTTACAACTGGCGTTTCATCCGTACCATCGTGACTTTTGGTTTTGTCGGGTGGATCGGCTACGCCTTTACTGTGTTTCTGAAGATTTACATCCTGGGTCAATACGACGACAATTCCCGGCCCTCTGTGTCTAACCGTGTCTTTTTCTCGTTGATAGGCGGCGTGCTCAGCTACATGCTCTATTACCAACGTTCTCCCTTCAATTTCTACATGTACCTGTTGTTCCCGCTGTATCTATGGTCCCAAATTTTGGCCAATGGAGGCTTTTTCCGCACAGGTCTGAAAGAGCTGTTCAGGGGCACAAACGCGGTCAATCGTCTCATGGCGGCTATAGCGGCGGTCTTCGTCTACGAGGGAATTGTCTATGGGTTCTTCCACCGCTGGATCTTTACTGTGATATTCGGGATTCTTGCGTGCTACCCTCTATCGTGCGGTATGTGCAGCTGGCGCCGTAACGTGTGTTGGATGGCGACAACTGCCTCGCTGTCGACGTTTACGCTGTTCGATGCCGTCAAAGTTGAATCGCTGGGCCAAATCACGTGCTCAGGATTCCTTATTGTGGCCACGGCGATGTACGCCGTTGGCCAAGTGAAGCCGTTCATCGACCACTACACCTTACGTTTACTTTTCCTGCAAGTTCTACTTGTCGCCATGATGCTACTCATTACACGCAAGTCCGTCATTTCCCTGCAGAACAGAACCGGTTTACCTCGCGATGCGCATCTTGGCGGCTGGGCCGTTAGCGCGCTATCACTCGTCGCCATGCCACTACTGCACTACATGCACCCGAACAAAGACTACAGAGTGCGGCTGCTCATCGTGTACCTGACGTTTGCGCCCGTTTTCTTGATCCTCACCATTTCGTTCGAATCGTTGTTCTACGTCGCATTCGCGCTGTGGCTTGTGCAGTGGATTGAAGTCGAATCGAACTTAAAATCGCTGCGCCAGCGTGAAAGCTGGCTGCCGCTCTTGAGAGTCTCTGTGATCGGGTTCTTCCTGTTGCAGGTGGCCTTTTTTGGCACGGGCAACGTTGCATCTGTGTCTTCGTTCTCGCTTGACTCCGTGTACCGCCTGCTGCCCATCTTCGATCCTTTTCCCATGGGGGCCCTGCTGATATTGAAGATATTGATACCCTACGTGCTCCTCTCCACCGCACTCGGCGTGTTGAACCTCCGCCTCAACATCAGAGACTACACCGTATCATCGCTGATAATCTCCACGAGCGACATTCTGTCCCTGAACTTCTTTTACCTGCTCAAGACGGAGGGATCCTGGCTCGACATCGGCATCACCATATCCAACTACTGCCTTGCCATCCTGTCGTCACTCTTTATGTTGATTCTGGAGATCATTGGTCACATGCTGCTGAAAAACGTGAGCATCCCTCAAGCGGATGCCAAGAAGCGCAATTGATAAGGGGAAGAGGCAGTATAAGAGAAACCTGTACTGAGAAAGCGATCTGCTTCCCCCCCAGTGCCCGGATTTCCCTTGCCTGCAGAGCAAAGCAGAGCAAAGCAGAGCAAAGCAGTGCAAGCACGAAAGTACGATGGATCAAGAAGACAGCCAGCTGTTGGGCAAGGCTAAGCAGAACGTGGTATTTGAGACCGACAGCGTCTGCGACACGATGGATGGGGACGAACTAGAGGCCCATAGGTGGCGCCAAGAGGTGCGCCAGTCGCACAAGCACACGAGTTTCCTACAGCGTCCCAGCATGGGCATATTGTGCCTTGTACTTGCCATGATCAACCTCAGCGAGATGCTGTGCTGGACACCGATCATCTCTCTCATGATGACGAAAGTGTGCGCAAGCAGCACGTGTGATCCGGTGGAGGTGCAGGAGACCGTCTCGGGCATTTCCTCCTCGACCTTGGCACTTTCCGGCCTTCTCGGAATTTCACTCGCTGCTCCCTGGGGCCAGCTCTCGGACCGTGTGGGACGAGTGCGTGTATTTGGCTACATGGCACTGATCCGCTTAGTGGGGCACGCATTGCACTTTGCGTCATTGTCGCCCTGGTGCCCCTACAGCAAGACCTTGATCATTTTCGCCGGCTCGCTTTCCTTCTTATCGGGTGGTATGTTCTCCCTACTGGCGAACTCGTACAGCTACATCGCTGACATCACGGACCCGCAACACAGGACCGCTGCCATGGGCATTCTCATGAGCGTGCTTTACGCCACAATGGGTCTCGGCCCCATCTTCGGCTCACTGCTCGTGAGGGCCCCACACGTCGGCGGTGACCCACTCCCCGTCTACTGCGCCCTCCTCGTCGAGCTCCTAGCAGCAGCGCTTGCCCTGGCCGCCATGAACGAGCCACGCCACGAGGAGGCCCGAAGAAATTCTTGTCACAGCTGCGCCAGTGGCCAATCCACCGCGCTGGGCTCACTCAAACATCTCTGGCTGCCCCGCACCCGGGACGGCTCCACAGAGCCCCGCTACACCGTCGCCATGCTCCTCTTACTCGACCTACTCTTCCTCTGCATCACCGCGGGCTCCGGCCCCGCAATGATTCTCTTTGCAAGCTATCGCTACGGCTGGCGCTCCGAGCAGCTGGGCTACTTCCTCTCGGCCATGGGCATGGGAAGAGCCTGCGTGCTTCTACTGGCCGCACCGCCCGTCCTTCGGCTCCTGCGCTCACGCTGCGGCACCTTTCCGCGCGCCCTAGACACTGTCGACGTGCTGTGTATCCGCTTTTCCTTCTGCACCTTGCTTGCGGCCCTGCTGTTGCTCTTTTACCGCAGCGGTAATGAATACATCATGTATGCCTTCGCCGCGCTTCAGGCGCCCTCCGCACTTTGTTCGCCCACCATTCAGGCCACCGTTATCAAGTATTGCAAGAAGACCGAGACTGGCCAGTGTTTTGGCGGAATCGCCCTCCTACGCTCGGGCATCATGCTTGTCTTTCCGGCACTGCTGCTAAGGTTCTACGGCTTGACCGTCTCCACGAGGCCCCAGCTCTTCATGGTTGTGCCCCTTTCCTGTGCCGTGCTGGCCGTGATGACCAGCTTCTTCCTGCGCGCTGGAAAGCACGCCAGAAGCTGCAGCAGAAGCAGCAGCGCCCCTTCAGCACTGCTGACTAACGAAGAGGGGTCCTCTCAGCAGACGCCAGAGGGCGCAATGGGACAGGCACTGGCCCAAGCAGAGACGCTGCGCGAGAACTTCTCACAGGCCTGAGAAAACCACTTGCTCGACCCTGAAGCGCGCCGCCGCTGCCGCTGCCTTTTACGATCTCTCAAGATGCCTCCGTCTCTACGATGCCTCCCCTCTCCGACCCGCCTCCGTTTACTATACACTGTTACTCTCTGTTATACAACTCCGTTTACTACTCGTGTACTTCTGATAAATGTTTTGCTTGTCTCCACGGCTTTACAGTTTTACGTTGCCCTCTCGGTCTTCATTTCGCCGGATTTTCGAAATCCATCCCGTTTAGACCCCCTTTGTTCGTCGCCTGCAGGAGGACTCCGTGTGGTTCACACAAGAGCCAAGTGACAGAAACCAGCGGACTTGGGAGCCTATGGCAAAGAAAGCGACACAAGAAGAGACCAAGAAGATGCAGACGATGCAGCAGAGTAAGCAGGGGAGTGTGTCGGAGGGTATGGTGGAAAATATGCAGCAGGAAACGCAAGATAAAACGCAAGATGGAACGCAGGAGCAAACGGAGGAGCAAAGGCAGGAGAAGAGTCTGGAGAAGAGCCTGAGAGACACGCAGCAGGAGCAGCAGGAGCAGCCGGAGCAGGAACAGGAGCAGCCGGAGCAGCAGCAGGATCAGGAGCAGGATCAGGAGCAGGAACAGTACCAGGCAGGAGAGTTAGGAGAGGCAGGAGACAGGCAGGTACAAGAGCACAAGGCGATACATGAGGAGCGGCGGGCCTCCCGAGATCGAGCCGCAGGCGATGCAGGCCGTGGGAGGAACACTTCTGGCAAGTACTGCCTAGAGGACTTTCAGATCTTGAGGACGCTGGGGACGGGGTCATTTGGTAGAGTGCACCTGGTTCGTTCGAACCACAACGGGAGGTTCTACGCGTTGAAAGTGCTCAAGAAACACACGATCGTGAAGTTGAAGCAGGTGGAACACACGAATGACGAGAGGCGGATGCTTTCGATTGTGTCACACCCGTTCCTCATCCGCATGTGGGGCACGTTCCAGGACTCAGAGCAGGTTTTCATGGTCATGGACTACATAGAGGGCGGGGAGCTGTTCTCGCTTTTGCGCAAGTCGCAACGGTTCCCTAACCCGGTGGCCAAGTTCTACGCGGCAGAGGTGTGTCTGGCGCTGGAGTATCTGCATGCGAACGAGATTATCTACCGCGACCTGAAACCGGAGAACATTCTGTTGGACCGCAACGGCCACATCAAGATCACAGACTTTGGGTTTGCCAAATACGTCCCCGACGTGACCTACACGTTATGCGGGACGCCTGACTACATTGCCCCGGAGGTCATCAGCACGAAGCCATACAACAAGTCGGTGGACTGGTGGTCATTCGGGATCTTCATCTACGAGATGCTGGCGGGTTACACGCCCTTCTACGATGCCAATGCCATGAAGACGTACGAAAACATCCTCAACGCGGACCTCAAGTTCCCGCCCTTCTTCCACTCGGACGTACAAGATCTGCTGTCGAAGCTGATCATGCGGGACCTCTCCAAGAGGCTGGGAAATCTGCAGAACGGCACAGAGGACGTAAAGAGCCACCCTTGGTTCGGCGAAGTTGTGTGGGAGAAGCTGCTCTGTAGAAACATAGAGACGCCCTACGAACCTCCCATACAGCAGGGCCAGGGTGACACCTCCCAGTTCGACAGATATCCTGAGGAAGAGATAAACTACGGCATAGGTGGCGACGATCCTTACCACCAGCTCTTTGCCGAGTTCTAGTACATATGTACGACGTAACTTATGATACGGCGCTTGTAGCGAAATTTTTATAAAGACCCTCTCATCTCACCATAGCTTGTTTGACGGGCAGCTTGGTCAACTAAGCAACTCAGTCAAATAGCGTTACCACATGCCCGGCATTCCTAAGCAGATCAATTTCCTCAACCGCATCAGCTTCGCCACTCCACAGGCCCAGCTGCGTCTAGATCCCACCTACTCGGCGCTCAAGCTCGTCTTCCAGTATGAAAACCACAGCGGTCAGATGGGCGCACGCAAGTTTTGGACCCAGTACCTGCCCACGCTCAAGTTCTACAACCCACATCTGGAGGTGGACGTCGTGCGCATCAGGAACGCCAACCATCGCGACTCCTCAGTGCCCTGTACGCTGCAGGCACTGGGGAAAGATGGCCAAGTCCTCCACACGCTCGAGATGAAGCACAAACGGTCGGACGCCATCATGCAGGAGCTGGCCCAGTTGCTCAAGGTAGAGAGAGTACCCCAAGAGCAATTGGTGCAGATCAAGGGGGCCTGAGATCTGGTCTCGCGCCCCCTTAGACCTCATGTAAATAGCGTGGGTCGCGCCCCTCTCGGCCCTTTATACAACATTAACTCTAGACCTCTCTACTACACACATACACCGATGGAGGCGTTTCGGTTATTCACATACGAGAAGAGACGATCGCTATTCAGGACGTATGTGTGCGTGCCACTCGGGGTCGTTTTGACGATGTGCCTACTCTACGGGGTGGACAGGCTCATCAAGAACTACATCAAAGTGGTGTTCCCGGCGAGCGTCGCCGTGATGCTGATCAATTTTGGCCTGATGTGTTGCCTGGCCGCCTGCAAGAGACCGTACGCCGAGTGGTATGTGCGAGTTATTGACGTCCCACTCAGCTGGGCTCTCAGGTGGATGAACGTCTTCTTTACGCCGGCGTTCGTGGTTCTCCCATTGAGCCCCTGGATCTCATTGAAGGAGGCGATGCTCATCTGTGCGGTGTTTGTGTTCGGTTACGTGGTCGCATTTGCCTGCCTTGCCTATGGCACCATGCTGGGGCAGAAGGTACAGGGTTCAAGACGCCTGAGATCCATTTTCACTAGGCAGGAGGAGTTAGAAACTGGTGAGTATGAGACCATTCCGCTTGACGAAATCAGCGCCCCTGACAATGCCGCGGTGGCCACCACCGGACGCAGCTTGAGTATGCAGCACCTGGCCTTGAGACGGCTGGAACCAGCGCTAGTCAAATCGCAGGCAGATGTCCAGTCCTTTTCCACGGTTACAATGGACACTTCACAGGGTACTACCATATGCAAGCGTGCGCTCACACGCCAGTTCTCTGCGCAGATCGACTCCCGCCTCTCCATCAGCATGTGGGAAGACCATCTGCACCATGCGCTGTATGGCTTCGGTTGGGTCGCTACTCTGTTCACCTACTACTTCCAATGGTATCCGACACCATTCCACTTGTTCACTGCTGTGACTGCATTCATGCTCATCGTAGATACGCCCTACATCAAGAACCGTGCTCTGCTAAAGAAACTAGTCCATCCGGTGATCTGCTCCGTGGCGCTGACGTGGATCGTCATGCTGCTCTCGGCGCTATTCAAATACAGAGACACCGAGGCCTTCATGAAGGGGCTCAAGCAATACAAGACGGGACGCATATACCTGACTCTTTTTGACTCGACCGAGTACGGCCACCACGAGTGGCCCGGTGCAGGTGACATTTTTACCAGTTGCATGGATGTGGCCATC
The DNA here is from genome assembly GCA_003705955.2 of Zygosaccharomyces kombuchaensis. Classification (NCBI taxonomy): domain Eukaryota; kingdom Fungi; phylum Ascomycota; class Saccharomycetes; order Saccharomycetales; family Saccharomycetaceae; genus Zygosaccharomyces; species Zygosaccharomyces kombuchaensis. Next base: position 19,233 of record PPJZ02000001.1, read on the forward strand.
GTGGGGCTCTCACTACCGATGTACTCCTACCGCAACGACCTCCGAAAGCACTTTTTCAGCATGGTACCCCCTATACTGGCTTTCACAGCGGCTTGCATCATGCTCTATCCGCTGATTTGCTACCACATCGGCATATCCTCGTCCAGATCCATCGGTTACGCCGGAAGAAGTGTCACACTTGCGCTGGGCACGCCGATGATGAAAAATTTGGGTGGCGACGAAACCCTCATGGCTGTCACCACCGTCATGAGTGGTGTCATCGGATCCCTGACGGGGAACCCCATGCTGAACCTGCTTAGGGTGCCAGAGGAGGACTACGTAACGAGAGGGCTGACACTTGGTTGCAATTGCGGAGCAATTGCGACGGCTTACCTCCTGAGAATTGACAGAAGGGCCGCAGCGATTAGCAGTCTATCATTTGTCCTGTTTGGAGCTGTCATGGTCGTTCTCAGTGCCATCGGGCCAGTCAAACGCTTTGTAGACGAGCTAGCACATTTGCAGGCTTAAATAGAAGTTTTATATATTCACAATCATTTACACTACGCGTTGTAAAGGGTTTATGTGCTCGTTTGTCTTTATCTCGATCTTGGTGTTCGAGGCGGCTTGGTTATAATTACGATTGTGACTTTTTTTTTTCGCATTTTTTTAGGGATCCCTTAAAGCCTCCAACATTAATAACAAACTACTTTCTTTCTACGCACACTCCCGACCTAGCTGGCAGCAGACGCTTTGAACCAACCTCATCGCGACGTGGGCAAACCTTGCTAGTCCGAGAGAATAATAGGGGAGACTTAGTGGCTTAACGACGGCAAGTTCAGACCTATTCTGAGGCTTTTGGGGTTTGATCCAAACTTAATTACATAAGCTCTCCATGGGTGTCAACGACGAGAAGCCTCCACGGGCTCCCTTAAAGAGAGGCAGGTCTTTGTCCGAGTCCCTGAGGGGGCTTTTCAGGCCGTCAGTTCCTTCCACCCCAATTAACAGTAATCATGGTTCGAGAAACCCGACCGCTCCGTCTTCTCCTGTGTCAGAGGCCCCCACGACGAATTTGAAGAGAAATAACAGCAAAAATAGCAAGTTGGGTAAGCTGGCTACCAGCAAGGAGGCAGAATTGAGCAACTCTCGAGGTGCACCTCCCGCTCACCAGCAATTGCAGGGCCAGCCTTTGCAAGCACCTGTAGGGCAAAGGCAGCACCATCTGGGGTTCCCTCACATCGGGAAGCTCAATTTGGGACATGATACAGTACATTCTAATACTGACAATGAAGCCCTTTCTCAAGATTCATTTTTAAGTGAAGAAGAGGATCTTTCGCAGGCCAAGAGGTTGAGCCCTGAAGTAGTGCCTGAAGTTGACGAAGAAGACGAGGGAAAAAGTACTGGTTCTATTGGTTCAGTGGATTCTGGTAGGTATCAGAAACCACAAGATCATAAATCCCACCATGTACCACCTGCGGTCAATCCTGGTGATGCAGACCATAACTTCTCGATCGATGCAGCTCTGGAGAACGAGGAGGCAGAGTTCAGGAACTTTCCGAAGCATGCACACCAGACGCATAGTAAGAATGGTGTGAAAAGGTCTGGTTCGTTTAAAAGGAGTGATAACTCTTCCTCCTCCTCCACGTCTTCCAATCGACTTTATCCAAAAGGGCGGAATCGTGCTGGAACAGTCAGCGCTTCGAGCTTGCCGAAGTATTCTGAGACCGATTCTAAGTGTGTTTTGCAAGTGGAAAATTTCAAAGTCTACGAAAATGGCATGCATGAGCACAATTTGAAAGTGACATCATTGGTAACAGACAACGTTGACGGTCGTTCGGAGTTGGCAAAGCAGAAATCCGCATTTTCTCTTACTCAGATCTTTAAGCCGCGTAAGGAAGATAATAAACTGTTAGAAGATGCCGTTTCTTTGATTCCACAACATAAGTTTGGTGCATCCCAATTATCTGCATATGACAGCGGAGAGCCGCGAGTTGATGATATCGAAGAGGAGGACATGTCTGATATTAAGAATAAGGATAACTTGAACATGCCAAGGCGTAAGGCGGAAGGAGAGGAAAGTGTCAAAACACCCAAGATTGTTAATCCAAAGGCAGCCGTGGGATCCGCAGAGTTAAAATTAATAAACACGCTTTCAGACAAGATCCACAAAAGCTTCAAGGCCAAAACATCAAAATTGCATTCCCCTGGGGAAGGACTAATTAGTCGACATATAGAGCTTTTGGGAGAAGACGCTGGTAAGTCCAAATTTTTTGAGACCTACGGTAAACCGATTGGTGTTATAGGTCACGGAGCATACGGGACGGTCAAAGTGTGCGCGAAACTAAAAACGTCGAAAGATGTACAGCCTTTACCCACTTTTTGCAACGGCAACAAATTGTATTTCGGTGTCAAAGAATTGAAACCCAAGCCAACAGACCAAATCGAAAAGTTCAGCACACGAATCACTTCGGAATTTATCATAGGCCATTCTTTGAGCAGATATCAAAGGCGCTCTAAATGTGCACCAAACATTTTGAAAATATTAGATTTAATGGAGAGTTCTGATGCGTTTATCGAAGTGATGGAATTTTGTCCCGCAGGTGACCTTTTCAATTTATTAACACGAAAATCAAAGACCGGTACAGTTTTACATCCAATTGAAGCTGACTGTTTTATGAAGCAGTTGCTCCACGGTGTGCAATTTATGCATATACATGGTGTTGCACATTGCGATTTAAAGCCAGAAAACATTTTGTTTTACCCCAATGGACTGCTCAAGATTTGTGACTTCGGTACTAGTTGTGTTTTCCAAACCGCATGGGAAAAGCATGCGCACTTCCAATCGGGTACCATGGGATCAGAACCTTATGTGGCCCCAGAGGAGTTTGACCAAAGCAGGGAGTACGATCCGAGGTTGACTGACTGTTGGTCTTGTGGTGTTGTTTACTGCACGATGGTTCTTGGCCACTATTTGTGGAAGGTGGCCGTACGTAGTAGGGATATGCTTTATGATTCATTTTGCAATCAAATGGCCAACGAAAAGACATTTAACGTTTTAGAGGAGATGAGGCATACAAATCCAGACATTACTCGTCTAAGAAAGATTGCATTGTACCATATTTTCCAAGTGGAACCTGAAAAGAGAATTACTGTGGACGAACTGTTGCAGACGGCATGGATGAAGAGAACTAGATGCTGCGTTTTTTACAACAGGGACAAACCAACGATAAATTCTCCATAAAGGAGCCCTGCTAACCGAAGGACTAATGACATATAATTTCGCATTGTATTTACAGGATATATGTAGACACATTTTTTTTAGAAATTCTTCTTTTTTATCCACTGTCTTAATTTTTGAGTTCATACCACTCTAGATGCCAAGGAACATATTTTGTTGAAACCCTTTTCCTTTAGTTCTCTACTAACACAACCGTCGTTAGCCATGATTCTAGATCCTAGCGGTTCGCCAGTGTTCTTGTTTATTAATACACAGGCATTATCACCAAACGCCACAAAGGATCCATCAGATCTGCATTGATTCTTTTGCTTAGCACGTACTACAATGGCATGTACTATATCACCCTTCTTAACTCTGTTGGTGTTGGAAGTACCAGTAATATTCTGGGTTAAGGGTTTAGCCTTTTGCACAACGCATACTATCCTATCACCGACCCTGCCGGGCGACTGTGGGGACCCCTTTCTCAATACTTTGATACATTCAGCTAGCTGGGCACCAGAGTTGTCAATCACTTTAAGGATAGACTTTAAATAGATCATGTTTGGTTTGGTTTAGCTAGACCGTCAAACCTTATACTCTTCTTTAGTTGAAACTATCCAATGTTTTATTTTTTTTTTCACTTCGGCCAAAGACGAGAGCACGTTCGCGATGACAGATAAAAGGATTAAAACCAGTAAATGTTACAATAAGAGTAAATCACTTATATACTTTTACAATTTTCTACTATGTAATCTCTTCGAAATTAGAGTTGAATTTATTATCTTCTTAAATCGTCGCCTAATGCATGTTCGATCATGCTCAAACTCCATCTTGCACTGACATCTACGGACAGACATCCGACTATAGCATCGTGAAGTCCCTGAATTTTCTCTGGCGTATCACATTTACATGCAAAATCCAACTGGTCCCTATCGTACTTACCCGAGGCGATCATGGCTCTGAGTCGAGGTTCGAAATCGTGCCTAAAAGGTAACTTGCCCGTCAACATGGCGTAGAGCATAACTCCAAGAGCCCAGATGTCTGCTGAAGGACCCAAAGGAGGTGGCGAAGGACCCAAAAGTTCTGGTGAAGCATAAGGAAGGGACCCAATATGTGAATGAGGATCTGGGACGTTGGAAGGATCCGAACCTGAGTGCGGTGCAGAGACATCCATAGTAGGCATCAGTTTTGTTGCTGGCGAAACCAGATGGTGTAAAGAGGGTTCGCTTGTGTTGTGAATATGTGCGCTCGAAAGGGCAGGCCCATATGTTCGAGGCAAAGAGCTTACGCCCAGGGGTGTATCATCATGAGTCAATTTCCTGTTTTTAATGATCTTTTGCAATTGACTCATGTGTTTCCCATTATTAAAATTAGTATGAGATTGTGATTTCGGTATATTGGGTTTCCTAGAAGTTGTTACCTTGTGTCCATCCAGCGGAGATGTAAACTCAACCGTGTCCGAAGTCGTTATTTGCTCGCTATGTTTGGACGCAGAGTGCAGTGGTCCAAAATGATTACTCATACCAAAGTCACAGAGCACAACTTTTATTTCCTGCTCTGCCGCACCTTTTTCCAGCAGACAATTCTCCAATTTGACATCCCCATGGGCTATACAATTGGAATGCATATATTTCAGGGCTTGTATCACCTGAAGACAAAGTTTGATAGTCAGTTTACACCTAGTATTACGATGAACCTTAGCGGTTTCGATTTCTCCCCAAGAAATGACCAAATCGTACAGCGTCCCATCGTTGATCCTGTCAGTTAAACAGTAAATGGCGTAGTCTTCGTCTAGCTTCCATTTCCATAACTCCAAAATGTTCTTATGCTTTAACTCCTTCCATATAGCAACCTCTTTGATAACTTGCCTTTTTACTTTGTAATTGTTTTTGAACCTGACAATTTTCATGGCTCTGACTGCCCCCGTTTGCACATCCACACATTCCCTGATCATACCCCATGCCCCAAAGCCAATGATCTTACCCAGAAGATGCCCCATGATGAGGGAGCCCTTGTCATCTGGTCTTGTGCCACTGCCGCTGCCGCCAAATCCCATATTTGCCGGTGAAAAGGAACTAAGATACTGTGAAGCTACTGAATTTTGTCTGGACCTGGCGGCCGCTGGTAAATTCATGAAACTCCCTTTGTTCTGAAGTGAGGCAGCACTTTTCGGACTTGTCATTATGCATTTTTTAATCCAAGACATAATCACCCTGTAATCCCTGGCCGGCAGCAATTCCATCACAATTTTCTTTCTTTGAGAATATGGCATTGATGCATAATCTTGCGGCAGCTTCGCCATAAGTTCCACTGCCTCTTCTGGGGTCATCTTGAGCTCTTGTAAAGCGCCGCTTGATATATCGCCCAGGGAGGATGAAAAAGAGTCACTGCATGATGCCCTGTTGTTTCTATCGGCTCTGGGCAATTCAAAATTCTCCGGTTCATTCTGAAGGGATCCCGTCTGTGGCGCTAAGATGGAGCCTCTAATGGCGTTCGGCAATGGTATGGGCTTCACTTGGGCATGCGATGAGTTCAAAGAACCACGGCGGATGACACCCTCACCTACGCGTTCAGACCACGGATTTTTGAAACGGGGCTCACTTGGAGACGATAACGGCTCATCATCAAGCCATTTGGTGACTTCATCTGCAAAATCAATTTCCGGAACGTACTCATCTTGCATCTCATTTAAATTTCTCTTCTGGCCACCAGCCTCCATAGAGTAGCGTCTCTGTTTAGCCTGAAGAGGCCATTCCTTATCACCACTGGGGATAGGTCTGTGTACATCATCGTCATAGACCCTAGAACCTGTAATTTGGTCAAAATTGGCCCTCTCGTTCTCTGAGTAAACCCTAAACAAGCTGGTTCTGGAAGATGAACGATTTGTCAGGTCATGAATCCTGTTCGATTCGAAATAGAGGCTCTCATCCTCACTATGGTGCATCTTGCTCTCTTGCCATGTAAAACTGTGTTTGTAGTTGACTAAAGAAAACAAGGGCATCGCCCTTGTTTCTTCTTCGCGAGGCGGAATAAAGTGTGACGAATCTTGATCTACGTATCAAATAAATAAGCTAACATATGTTATTCACCGAATATCTACAGTTTAAACGTTAACTCTCTCGAGTTCCTCTCTACCGGCCTTGGTGTACAAGAACTCGTTGTAATCTCTACCGTTCGCCCACCACGCCCAGTAAATGCTCATGGGCAACAACAGGTAAAGAGCCTGAGACTTGACTCTTCTAGCGGTGTTGAAAAGAGCGTTGTGGAAGATGCCAGCCAGAGGCTTCTGAGCATAGGGAGAGACGGAGTAGGAGGTAATACCCTTTTGTGGGGGAGAGCCAATGTGACCCCACCATCCCATATACGTTTTTGCACTTGGAGGACCCATGATTTATTGTTTATACAAACTGTTTTAGCTCACTATATCGTGTGGAACCAAGCAGCTTTATCAAACTGCAGTTAAATGTGCTTGAGAGTTAGCCTTCCTTGTAGTCGGAAAGTTGTGCAGTGCGGAAAATCCGCACTGCGTCGCTGCGTTGTGATTGGATAGACATAAAGGATCGTTACATACGAGGATACGAGATATAAGCATCGGGTATACCATCCATAAGCACTAGAACAATCTGCTCGTGACATTTGACGAACTGGCGGTTCATTTACATCATTGTTGTCTCTGACAAAAGACGCGAATCAAACGACATCTTTTCCCTTTGCAGGAAGGTTACGTGCACTACTACTTAAGCGGTAATATTGATGTTTGATGCTGCATGGAACTGTAGTAATGTGCGTCCTGCTAAGTTGGCCTAGAGATGGTATCTGTTCCTGCATTGTCTTCGGGATATGACCAGGTGTTCTTGAATAGTTTGCTGAGCCTCTCTACTTGCCATGTGAACACTTTCAATTTGTTGAGTGTTCGAACTTTACAAATCGGAGGTCACTTTGGGGGTAATTGTTTTGATTTTAAAGCGTTATGAGGACACTCACGACATTTGACACGGTGATGAGGAGCTGATGGGGGGTAGTATTCCGTGGAATGCTTGACTTTCTCAGCATACACCTCTAATGTCTCAAGGAATGAAATTTGCATTACTTGAAAGAATCGACAGGGAGGATTTACTGCTAGACGTGCTTGTATGTGGATACCAACTTCGTTTTTGAAAACCCTTGCTAACACCATTTCAGGAAGTGATATTTTCCAAGGCAGGTCTGTTGGGGGTTCAGCGACCTGGCATAGGATTGCATTTAGGGTAGTTCAACCGTTCGCACGTATGGCACATCTTTATGCCGTCTCGGAGACGATTGTATGAAATGTTTTGCAAGAAATTGTGGAATTTCGGTTCCACAGCATTAGCTATTACTGTGAGAAGAAAAGACGAATGAGGAGGGATCAAATAAAATGCTAGTTCGAAGAGCAGCGAAAAATTACAGGAAATATTTTTGGGACGTGTGGGGGAGATTGAACATGAATGTTCCGGTCGCAGGGTTTCTTTGTTTTATTGAGAACTTGATTTTAATTTTACCCGAGTTACTTACCGATCGTTTGATTATGCGAGACATGGCAGAACTTGTGCAACATCTTCAAGAAGAAAAATGGGCCTTAGTTCGCGAGGTGCGAGCTAGAGGAGATATGCAAGAGGTCAAAAGGTAAAGAAAATTATATAAAGTAATAATTAACTTTTTCGGCACTTTAATAATTAAAAGTAAGTGTAGCTTCCCATATAATTAATTTAATAAAGTTAAGATATAAATCTTAGTCCCTCCACTACTCGTATGAGGGGGGGCTTGGGGCACCGATATGTGGTTTCTATTACCAAAGTTTGAGGAATTGTTCGGGGAACCATCCAGCTGAGGAATGCCTTACAGAGCAGCTTATAAATCAAATTGTTCATATGCAAGATCTATCAAGCAAGCAGTCCAATACGTGGACTGTTCTCTCGAACTAATCTGAAGGTAGAAACCGGCCGATAGGTGGCCTACGTCTGTTTTGCCCAGAAACAAATGCGTTTCTTTGAAGATCAGACTTTTATTTACAGAAATGTTACTTTACTGACTTTGAATTGTAGTTTCGGGCGATGGAAAGTTATCATATCTTCGACGTCTCAATTGAATGGCTAGCATTTCCAAGTGAACCAGCTATTATAATTCACCAGGACGAAATAACTTTGAGTGGAACCATTTTGGTTGAAGAATTTTGGGTAGAGTATGGCACAACTTTAATCTTGAGGGCTTCGATTTGGCAGGTATGTTTAAATAAACAAAGAAGCCAGAATCGACTGCAAGGTTCGAGAAGAATGGTCTCAATCACTGTTTACACCTGATATAAATCAAAGTTCCTTCGGTAATTATCCACACAAGCCAACCAAGATGCTGTTGGGGGTCCCATGCAGTAAGCGTGTTTCCGATAATCATTTTATCCGCATATTACTCCTGAGAACTGGTTCTGTCAGCTGTAACAACAAGAATGGGGGGGGGGGGGTAATCAGATCAACTAAATATTTCCTTCCTACGATGGCAACACGATAATATGGTATCACTTTGCTCCGTAAGTTTCACGTTGTGACATTATGCAGAAATCAGTTTTCTAGGGGTTTCAACAATGGAGAGCTAAACACCCTTTCGCGCACCAAAAGGTGTTCGCCCTTTATGCCAAAAGAATTTCTCAGACGGGCCCTCTTGAAGGGTCCTCCCATGAATTGGAGCAACCTGACAGATTTCTTCGAATTTACACCCAAGGTGCTACTGGTGTGAATCGTGTCAGTCCCGATTTTCTTAATTACCATGAAAGAAGTCCTTGGGATTGTGCACTGGTCACCAAACAAAAAAAAAAGATTAACAGTTGAATCAAGAAGCCAAAAAACTCCTTTCGGCTCAGTCGACTGTTTTGTAAGTCATTATGGAAATTGGCAATTAAATCAATAAATAATAGTCTGAGCAGCATATTCATCTTTTCTTGGTCATATTACTGTTTGAGAAGCCGTGAGGCACGACAGTTTGATCCTTTCTTGAAGGAATGGTCTGCATCGAGTATCCCGATGCATATTACTTAGGGTGAATACAAAAATGCACGAGATTACATTTCATTGGATCACATTTATCAGCTTGCAAAGGGTATTGCTCGGATTGGAAAGCAGGAAACGAATGCTTACTAGGCGGCAAGGAAACGTTTCATATTAGGAAACACGCCGAGATAAGAAGGCCGTAAAACAAAAGGATTATTTGCGGCTCGAGAGCGAGTATATCTGGTCCGTGGCTAGATGAAAAAAAACAAAAACAGAGAAGATTTAGAAAAGGCGAAGATTGAAATTCATCCACCTTACGTTTTCCCTCTTTGGTGATTTCAAAGCAGCAGCATCCTTCTGGGGGTGTTCTATTCTGCGCGTATTCTCCTTTGTTTAAACAACGGCTGATCGGTTCCAGTCGGAGAGATCCTTCTGGTCGAGCCAACTCTTAATTTTTTCATAGTAGCGGTTCTTTCTTTGCAGGACTTGTAGCGCCGCGCGGAAACATTCCTGAGCGGAACTCATATAAAGGGGAGTCATGCAGGGAATTTATATTTTCAGCAGAGATGGGGTATACGAAATAGCTGTAAATGACTACAATAGATGAAGAGGTTAACAAAGATTTAGAGATATTTGCGCAGGTACACAAAGAGGAAAAAATTTACTTGCTAGAGGATAGGCCTGCGGGAAAGTTGATATACATTTTTTCAAAGTGGATCTTTACGGGGCGATGGATCTTGGCCATTTCTTTTCCATTTCTGGCTTTGACTCTAGGGGTTTTGTCGCAGTCAATTTAATTAGGTTTTAGGTGTCTTTATTTCTTTCCAGAAAAGGACCCTTCCGACCAATTTTCTCTCATATGGGTAATCATTCATTGTTGCTTATTTTTTTTTTCTCACCTCCTTTGCCGAAATCGTTAGTTTTGACGTTCGCATCGAGAAAAAGGTCCTTCAAAAATTGTTAGAAGGTGCCGCCAATGCTGGCTTGATAGGGGATCCAGTGGCTTGGCGGAGGATTGCATCTCAGGCAAACCAGCGAACGGGGTGTCGTTATTATATCTTTTGGAGAGCACTGCATGAAGCATTAAGGAGATTTTAAAGCCGGTACAGTGCGGGTCCTCCTGCATCAAAAGCTACTATGAAGGCGCACTTGCAGTTATTTTTGCGACGACCCGTCAAACAAAATTCTTGCTCAGAACGCAGTGGAGAATTACAAGATTTGAGAATTCTGATGAAATTTCAATGGCTTGTGAAGAATCTGGTGATGCTGATAGCCTTTTGAATGATAGTCCTATGAAAAAAAAATTGTCTTATTCCTTATGGCATCTACCTTCTGTTTGGCTTCAATAGAGTTCGCTGCAACGCTGATTATGATGATGGGATTATTGTTCGGGGCTTTTACATTCTCATCTCTAATGCCCTCCTGTATTTGCTTCGTGAACTAACGTCGGGGGTATATAAAACGGCATTGAAACAAACCGGCCGGCGTTGGTTCCCGCGGTACGTACTGCATTGCCGAAGTGCGTGCCCGGGGTGAGGTAGTCTGAGCAGTAACTCAAAATTTAGTAGCCAGAACTAGCGAAAAAGACATCTCATGGGAGACAAGAGAAACTTCCCAGAAAACTTCACAAGAAAATTTTACAAGACACTTCTGGCTAAACTAGCGATAGACTTCAAAAGTGCCGAAATTATGAAATTCAAAAAGGGTGTGGATAACCCCGAGAAGGTTCACAGGTGATGGCCCTCTCAAGAAGTTTACTTGTTTCATTATGGAACAAGTTGCTCCACTTCAGAGCGGAGGAATGTCTGGTCCCTAAAGATTTCAAGGCTTCCGCGTACAAACATGCCGAATCTACATATATTTCGCATGTACTTGTGCCCTTTTTCTTTCTCAAAGCTAGTCGGTCACATGGTCATTCCATATTTGTGGTAAAGCCTTACCAGGGCTTTCTGCTTCCTTGTCGCATCAGGGCCCACATAACCAATACTACACACGCGATAGACCGGCTACTCCGCGTCAGACCTTCACCTCGCGGCTAGCGTTCTTTTTTCAAAAAGAACAGCCGCGTGTGTTGCTGCTACAATACGATAATGCAAGGTCTAAGTTCACGCCGAGTCGGGGGTGTAGGCAGTCCGACCCAAGACGCATATTTTATGCTGGCGTTGAATGTCGAATACTACTATATATTGATACACCCAGTTGGAGGTGCTTTTGACTAAAGGCGGTCTCAATGTATAGAAATGATCTGCCGAGGCTTAAATGGCCTCAACATTTGAAAGTGTACTCCAAGCGGTACTGTGCAAGTAGAAAAGGCCTATATACTATATGTTGCTACAAGGTGGCAGCAGCAGACTGAACGTCTAGCGGATTACGAGAGGAAAAGTCTTCCTGAGGTATCGTGGATAGAGCACGTGCCTCTACGCCGGTCTCGCGGCTCCGCGGCTTGGCCGCTCCGATAACGGCAGGCTTGGCACGGCGACACTTGGCGCACGGCATCTTTTGGCAAGACAACCCACGTGTAAGTGTATTCTGTAGAAAGGAAAAAAAGAAAAATAATGCCATTCCCAGGAATCGAACCTGGATCTGCTCGGCCACAACGAGCTGTACTAACCATTATACTAGAATGGCTTACTGGTAGTCTGAGGTGTTCCTGGGCGTTGGCGTAATAGCCATCTATGGAAACGTTTTACCGTCTACTCTCTCTCCCTCCTACATACAGTAAGCTCCTCGAATGCAACGCATGAAATACTTGTAGGGTCCATACCATCCGACATTACTGTGTAGTCGTTAGTGTTCTTTCTTTCTTTCTTTCTTTCACTCTTGTTTGGCTCCTATGGACAACCGACTGCGAGATCGTTCAGAGAACCCGCCCACTATTTAAAGGCAGTTACAGGAGAGAAAACAGAAATATATAAGAGGCCAGGCCAAATGCTATCTGTGTGGTTCGCCAGTTAAATTTCCCACCATTTTTGAACTCGCCATCACTATGTTGTCCCGTGCCGCCGCCGCTACTACTAACATCGCCAGAGTCTCACGTGTAGCCTCCATCGCTAGACCCATCTCGATCAGAATGCTGTCGTCTAAGGAAACCGTTAGATTGGAGCAGGAGTACTCCGCTCACAACTACCACCCTCTCCCAGTGGTCTTCCACAAGGCCAAGGGCGCGCACGTTTGGGACCCTGAGGGAAAACAGTATTTGGATTTCCTGTCCGCGTATTCTGCCGTCAATCAGGGCCATTGCCATCCTGACATAGTCAAGGCACTTGTGGATCAAGCCCACACGTTGACACTTTCGTCTAGGGCATTTTCAAGCGATGTGTACGCCGAATTCGCCGAGTACGTGACGAAATTCTTTGGCTACGAAATGGTTTTGCCCATGAATACCGGTGCTGAGGCCGTGGAGTCGGCACTAAAGCTGGCCCGTAGATGGGGGTACGAGCAGAAGGGTATTCCTCAGGACGAAGCCATCATTTTGGGTGCAGAGGGTAATTTCCATGGACGTACCTTTGGTGCCATTTCGCTCTCGACCGATCAGGAGGACTCGCGCAAGAATTTCGGTCCCTTCTTGAAGAACACCACTGCCACAAGTCCCAAGACGCAGAAGCCTATTCGCTACGGTGTGGCAGAGGACCTCGAGGCAGCGTTGGACTCATACGGCGACAAAGTCGCTGCCATCATTTTGGAGCCCATTCAAGGTGAGGCCGGTATCGTGGTGCCACCGGCAGATTATCTACCCAGGGTGCAGGCTATGTGCAAGAAGCACAATGTTCTGTTCATCTGCGACGAGATTCAGACAGGTATTGCTCGTACTGGTAAACTACTGTGCTTTGAGCACTCTGGCGTGAAGCCAGACATTGTTCTGCTCGGTAAGGCGCTTTCCGGTGGTATGGTACCAGCGTCGTGTGTCTTGTCCTCTAAAAAGATCATGTTGACGTTGACACCTGGATCTCATGGTTCCACTTACGGTGGTAACCCTCTGGCATCGCGTGTTGCCATTGCAGCTCTCGAGGTCGTCAAAAACGAAGGGTTGGTCGAAAGAGCCGCCAAGTTGGGTGCGTATTTGCAAAAGGAACTCTTGCAGCTAAAGGAGAGCTCCGGCGGAGCCATTGCCGAAGTGCGTGGTCTTGGTTTGCTCACCGCAGTTGTTATAGACCCCAAGAGAGCCAATGGTCGCACCGCATGGGACTTGTGTCTGCTCATGAAGGACCATGGTGTGCTTGCCAAGCCAACACATGACCACATTATCAGACTGGCACCACCTTTGGTCATCTCTGAGGAGGATTTGCATAAGGGCGTTGAGGCCATAAGGGAAAGTTTGAAAAAATTGCCTAACGCACCCGTCAGCGGGCATTAGCGCGTGTGTGTGTTTGTATGTAATCTTTATGTATAATACGTTCCGAACACTAATTTATTCGGTACACAAACGGTTAGTCGCAAGAGCTGATGGTAAGAGAGAGAGAGAGAGGGCTCCTCTGTTGTGGAGCTCTCCACGGCCCATGCAAAAGGTCTGTATGGAATCCAATGTTCAATTGCATATCGAAGCTTCTATCCGTATCTATTACCCGCACATTAGATGTAAATCTGATATTTTGAAAGATGTCTCTTTGTACATCAAAAAGCATATAATGTCAGCCTTGACCAGCAAAGCAAAAACTCCTACAGAAGCAATACAAGAATAGGAGTTTAATTTTTTTTACTCACATTTTACCACTACTGCTTACTAGATTTTTCATCCAGAAATTTGGTATTCGAAGCCATATATCCAGCAAGTGTGTGCAGGAGCTTGCAAAAACGTTTACACCAGACTTCGAGATTGCGCCGCATGAGGAATTGCTGAGCTAAAAAATACTATGGGTGTTGGCAATCAGACGAGAATGCTGTCTAGTGCGCCTGGCTTTGTCCCCAGTGCGCAGAGTTCATCTCAACAACAGATGCAGCAGCAACAGGCGCCACAGGCGGGAACTACAACCTCACAAGGGTGGTTCGTGGATAATTTGTTAAATGCTACTTGGGTGATCAGTTATTTTTTCATCTGCTCTACTAGGTATTTTGCCAGATGGTCACTTTACATTGTGACCATTTGTCTCTTGAAAGTACCCAAATGGTGCTTCGTTTCTGCCAATCAATTCCACTTGACCATTTCATTCCCCACGTTCTTGGCATTGGCAATGCTAACCACTTATATGATCTACTGTTTGATGAAAGTGCAAGTCTTATCTCAGTACAAGGCCTTGCCATCCGACGATTTGGATCCAGATGAGGCAGGGACGCTTCACAAATCATCCAAAAATGGCATCAAGGACCAAAAGGACGAAAAATTGGGCATCAGAGAGCAATTGCGTTATGAGAATCCAGATAAGGACGAAGAACCGTTTATTGCGTCTTACCTGGACCAATTTTTAAGTGCCATTAGGATCTTTGGCTACTTGGAGAAGCCTGTGTTCCATGACTTGACCAAGAACATGAAGACTCAGAAACTGGACGAAGGCGAAATTCTTCTACTCGATAACTCTGTTGGATTTTCCATTGTCGTCGAAGGTACTCTGCAGATTTATCACAAAGTGGAACAAGACAAGGAAACTGTACAGCCCAACGACATGTTTTCCAGACATGTGGACAGTTCTGCTGGGAAGACCGAGTATGGTGATTGGGAATCTTTGTCGGGTGGGGCGAACGAATTCACGGCTGAGTCCGATAATGAGTTCTTCAGTAACGAGGACGAAAACTTGTCGAGTTACATCGAGTTGAAAAATGGATTGGGTAAATTTCAATTGCTCAACACTGTTAAACCAGGGAATTCCGTGTCTTCCCTCGTCAATATTTTGAACCTTTTCACTTCATCGAATACCGGTGATGGTTGGGAGGCAACCGCTCCCTCTTCGATGTCACTCAACGACAAGCCAGTCTGTTTCAGGTCTTCCTTCACGGGTCAGGGTGACCGAATCCGAGATTCAAGAACCCCTAGCACTTCTACTTCCCCGGCTCCAGAATTCGAGAAAACTCTTGAAGACGAAGTGGATTTGATGCAGACTTATTCCGATAGTGATGCCATGCCACCAGGACTCATGCCAAAAGTTATTGCATGTGCATCTACAGATTGCACCATTGCCATCATACCTCCTCAAGCGTTTGTCAAATTGACCGCCAAGTATCCTCGTTCTGCCTCTCACATCATACAGATGATTTTGACTAGACTTTACCGCGTCACTTTTCAAACGGCGCATGACTACTTGGGCCTTACAAGGGAGATTATGGACATGGAAGTATTGCTAAACAATACAGTCAGCTATGAAATACCGTTTTATCTCAAGGAAACAGTGATAGGGAAACTGAAAAGTGAAAGACAGAAGGAACACGTTGCCGCCAAGAGCCGTATTGAAAATGAGAAAAAGGAACAAAAGGCAAAAGGTATAGGCTCTACAAAGAAGGAACCAGAGATACAAAAAATGCCATCTTTGAAGCACCATCAGTCCAGTTTCAATTCATCAAGCGCAAATTTGAGGAGTTCCAGACACGTCGTTTTAGGCTCCAGGGATCATCTGAATCCCGGTGATTTATTGTCGAGTGTGCCCCTTTTGAGAAAGGAATCGCTCAATCCCTCGTCTGCATCATCAGTAAAGGACCCTGTATCTGCTTCCGCTTCTTCCCCACCCCCGTCAATCCCATCATCCCAAATCGGGATTTCTTCAACTTCTTCAAAATCTTCCAACAAAATCATACAGAAACCCGTTCATTCGTCAGCTATCCTGATGGATTCTGGGTCTCAGTATCACAATAAAAATGATCCAGGCACGTCCCATTCTAATTTGCTGGCACAGAGGGAAGAGGACATTAAGAACAGGTCATTTTCTGCTGCCCAGGAAGAAACTGAAGAATCTGCCGTGAAGATGGCCCTAGTGGAAGCCATGTTTACTTACTTGGGTATTAGTAAGGAAAATATGCAATTCCCATCTGTGGCTTCCTCCAATGGTACTAATGAGGATTTAACCGGCGGCTCACACAAATCCAGTAGTTTGTCCCCCCATAACGGCTCAAGCCTATCATTATCATCATGTGCATCGCCTTCTGCGGCTGCTGGAGCCTCCTATAGCTCAGCTCTGAGGATTTTACCCAGCGATTACGCTATAAGTTCGCGCAAGACAAAACCTAGAAAGAAAGCAGAATACAAGGAAGAAATATCTCCAAAGTTAACTTT
This sequence comes from Zygosaccharomyces kombuchaensis, assembly GCA_003705955.2. Lineage (NCBI taxonomy): Eukaryota > Fungi > Ascomycota > Saccharomycetes > Saccharomycetales > Saccharomycetaceae > Zygosaccharomyces > Zygosaccharomyces kombuchaensis. The sequence continues at coordinate 35,620 of PPJZ02000001.1, forward strand.
TGAATCTGCGAAAAATGAATTCGCTGAAGGTATCCAGTTACAGTTTTTCGAGCAGAATTCTTCCATTGTGGAACAGAATCGTAAGGGCAAAGGTTTGTTTTACATTATTTCTGGTAAAATAGCTGTCACTACAGGTCATGAAAACAAGAAGGCCGCTGATCGAAAATTGCATCCGGAACATTCTGAGACTGTTTTATATACAGTTGGTGCTGGTGGAATTGCTGGTTATTTGTCTTCCTTGATTGGCTACAAATCTTTTGTAGGCTTGAGAGCGAAAACTGACTGCTATGTTGGGTTCTTGCCAAGCCAAAGTTTGGAGAGACTTTGTGACAAATATTTCATGATGTACTTGCGCATCACCGAGACTTTGACTAGTCTTCTTTCCCCCAGGTTACTGAAACTAGATCATGCTCTGGAATGGATTCATTTGTCTGCCTCCGACACTTTATTTAATCAAGGTGATCCGGCCAACGGCATATATGTTGTTTTAAGTGGCAGATTGAGACAACTCCAAAAAACGGTGTCCAATCCTAAAGGGGATGAGACTGTTTCTAGGGGTGATGATAATGAGGATTTGGAAGTCTTGGGTGAATTGGCTCAAGGCGAAAGCTTTGGTGAAGTGGAAGTTTTGACCGCAATGAATCGTTTTAGTTCAATAATTGCAGTAAGAGATTCGGAGCTGGCAAGAATACCAAGGACATTGTTTGAGCTATTGGCGTTGGAGTACCCTTCAATTATGATTCGCGTCTCAAGAATGGTTGCTAGAAAAATCCTTGCAGCTCAGAAGACGGGTTCTAATCCACCCTCCAAGCTGATCGGTGGCAACGGTAGTAAATACGACTTCAACGCAACAATTCCTCCCACAAAGGCCACCTTTGGTCAACGAAAACATATCCATAATAGCTCCACGGGCTCTATCACTTTTAGGACAATTTCCATCTTGCCCATCACTTCAGGCTTGCCCGTGGAGGCATTCGCTATGAAATTGGTGCAAGCTTTTAAACGGGTTGGAAGTACCACCATTGGTCTAAATCAACGTACAGCTCTTTCCCACTTAGGTCGTCATGCCTTCGATAGGTTGGCTAAATTAAAGCAAAGTGGCTATTTTGCAGAATTGGAAGACATGTTTCAAACAGTTGTTTATATCGCAGACACTCCGGTCAATTCAAGTTGGACGAAGACTTGCATCGCTCAAGGCGACTGTATACTCTTACTTGCCGACGCTACCGCAATTCCAGAAGTTGGGGAATACGAAAAGTTACTACTAAAATCGAGGACTACGGCAAGAACTGAACTTATCTTACTTCACCCGGAGAGGTATGTTGAACCTGGCTTGACTCATAGGTGGCTAAGATATAGAACTTGGGTTGATTCCCAGCATCACGTACAATTTGCGGTAAATCCTTTGGAAACAGAAACTGGCACTAAGCATAGTGGGATAAACCTTGGTGCATTTGGTTTGGTGGATAAATTCATCCAAACAGAATTCAGCAAGAAGACTCAGGAAAATATTTCCAAATTTGTGCCCGATGCCATCAAGGCTCGTGTGGAGAACATTTCTTCACGATTTATCAGAAAACGTCAAGTCTATACTCCGGTATATTCGCACAAGAATGATTTTCTAAGGTTAGCGAGAATTCTATCTGGAAAGGCTATTGGGCTTGTACTTGGTGGTGGCGGAGCAAGGGGTATCAGCCATTTGGGTTTCCTCAAGGCTATTGAGGACCAAGGTATACCTATCGATATGATCGGTGGTACTTCCATAGGTGCCTTTGTCGGCGGTCTTTATGCCAAGGATTACGATCTAGTTCCCATTTATGGACGTGTTAAAAAATTCGCCGGTAGAATATCGTCCATTTGGAGAATGGTAACAGATTTGACTTGGCCAGTAACCTCTTACACAACCGGGCACGAGTTCAATCGTGGTATATGGAAGACTTTTGGTGATGTGAGAATTGAAGATTTTTGGGTTCAATACTACTGCAATTCCACTAACATTACAGAGTCAGTGCAGGAAATACATTCGTCTGGTTATGCTTGGAGGTACATCAGAGCTTCCATGTCACTGGCAGGTCTACTGCCACCTCTTGAGGATAAGGGCTCCATGTTATTAGACGGTGGATACTTGGACAACTTGCCCGTATGGGAGATGAAGGCTCGTGGTTGCGATACTATTTTTGCAGTTGATGTTGGGTCCGTCGACGACAGAACACCAATGCAATATGGTGATTCTCTTAATGGATTTTGGATTGTGATCAATCGTTGGAACCCATTTTCCTCTCATCCTAACATTCCTAACATGGCTGAAATCCAGATGAGATTAGGATATGTGGCGTCTGTGAATGCATTGGAAAAGGCGAAGCAAACTTCAGGTGTCATCTACGTGAGACCACCGATTGAAGATTATGCAACTTTGGATTTCAACAAGTTTGAAGAAATCTACGACGTCGGTGCTGATTACGGCCGTTCTTTCCTTAACGAATTAATTGCTCAGGGCAAGATGCCCTCTATCCCAGGTTCGCAGGCAAAGCACGAAGGCGAACCGCTAGAATTCTTCTTGCGTAGAAGAAATAGCATATAATTTTTCATTTCATTTTACTTCAAAATTTTTTGTATATTATTAAGTAAAAGTTACTTCTTTGGTCTTTGTTACAATATGCACATTATATGATACATCTAGTATACAGTTTGCAACACGGTTAATCATCGTCAGAAGAAGCGGTTATCAATGTTACACTGTCGCCTCTAACAAATATCATCTCTGAGTTTTTCTCCGTAGATTTTAATTCCCCATCCACCAGCTCGTATATAGACTCCACCGCATCGCTGAGTACAATGTTGCAATGGGAATCAAATGCCTGTAATGTGCCCGTGAGCTCCCTAGCCCCACGCAATTTAACGTAGACTTTCTCGTCCAGGTTAAGCTTTAAGAGATCTAGAGGGGTGTCCAATGACATTTTTCAATTCGTATAATCTTATGATGGAAAGAAATCGCTCGAAGGAAATCTCTTTGGGGATATCGTTATGGTTCTTCTAACGCTTAAGACTTTTTAAAGATTCACGCTTATACACATCCTTTGGAAATGTTAAAAAAAACCTAGGATCGGGTAACGCTAAACGAAACGACAAGTTTGAAGTCTTCGAAAATTGAAAAATAAACTAAGCCAAGAGAAAAACGTCAAAGATCTTAGTTATCTTCGTTCAATTCTATCATTAATTTTTTTTGTTGATTGGAAACCCTTTCGTAGCTCGAATTTTTACATTTTCTAACTATTTCTTTAAAATTTATGCTCTCCCGAAGAACATTGCCAAATGTTTTATAATTTTGCAATGGACTATAAAAAAATAGGGAAGAAAACGACCGTGAACCTGGAAATATGACATGGACAGGAAGTTAAATTTAATTGATTGCCGGGAAAACATGACAAGTAATATATTGTGTCAATATTCGTGTAAAGGACAGGTTTGGCTATTTAAGGGTTGATTATATTCCACTTACATAGTGGACTTGGACAAGGATGGAGAGAACTATTTTGTAATAATGTTTTTTTCTAATAGTGAATGAAGAAATCTGAAAGCTGCCAAATACATTTCCTCTTTGTCACTATTTCAACAAAACAAAAAACAAATGTTTGAAAATATTGTCAATTCGAATTCAATTATTATAGTATCTATATCTTAATTTTTACATTTGATCTGAGGAAGAAAAGAAAATTAGTCTCTTTCATGATTATGTTTATCGCTCTCAGTGCACTGAAAGAAGAGTTAAGATATCGAACTTCATGGTTTGGGTTAAGTTATCAACTATTTTTGGTACTATTATTGTTGGAAATTCGAGCCGAGTACTTTCCATTGTCTAGCAACATAATACTCTTATATTCTGAAAGTGATTGGAAACGAAACGTTACATAAACAATGCACAAATATATGTAATAACTTAAAAAAAGTTCGCATCAGTCTGCAGAAATACCAACGTCTGTCACGGCCTCACAATTCATATACATATATAACTCCTTCGGCGAAGCTCATTATGCGAAGTTCATTATGGTCTAATAAACCCAATATAATATTCTCTGACTCAAACTCTTCGTGGGTTTTTGAAAGTTGTAAGGCCCAAAAATTTCTAAAAACATTTAACACTGAATTGAAAATACTTTTAGAGGAGAAGAGATCACGTAGTCTAGTTTTAGTAAAATGTAAATTTTCTCAAATAATAATAATAGTACTGTCTTGTTTATACATATGTTTCTGTAACATTATGATATACCTGTCCGAAGTAACCCCGGAGTTCGGACTCACAAATTTTGAAAATTTTCGAAGGCGTCAAAAATCGAGAATAGTCTGAAGATAGTCCTTAAATCAGCCAAAGCATTCAAACAATAGATATCCCCATCCCCATGTTATTCCAAAGAGGTTTACAAACAAGTGCTAGATTATCTGCTAGGACAAAGTTTACCAAGCCTAAGCCCAAATTGCCCAAGAGAGAGAATGTGAGGCTACCCACGCAAACAAGTCATCACGATAACACCTTACAGATTCATACTCCAATTCCCCCATCTACGGCCAATTTACAATGCCCGGATGATCATCCACTATGGCAGTTTTTCGCTGACAAGAAGTTTATGAGGACTCCTGAAGAATTAGACCTTCAGTCGAGACCATGGTCTATTCCAGAATTGAGAAGGAAATCGTTTAATGATTTACATTCCCTTTGGTATACTTGCTTGAAGGAGAGAAACATTTTGGCGAGGGAAAATCATTTGTTGCGAAATGCAGTCGAAGGCCAGCAGGATTTTTATGAAGACGTGGCAAACAAAGTGAGAACTACTATGTGGAGAATAAGGCACGTACTCAGCGAGCGTGATTGGGCATTCCATAACGCGCAAGACACCTTTAAATCCCAAAAGGAAAGTTTTGTTAAACAGTTTGAAGGGGAATTTTTAGAATTATCACAAGAAGAAGATGAGGGGGCATTCGAAATGTTGTCCCGCTTCCAGGAATCTGTCTTTGGAGTTAACGAATTTATTGATGAAAACGTAGTGGACAAGAGATTTGTGGAAGGCTTGAAATACATAGCGACTTTGAAAGTGAAGAAATTTGCCCCTAGGGATGAAGAGTTGCGAAGGTTTTTGGAAGATTGTCCTGACAATAGCATATTAGACGTGGGCGAAGCTTTCGTGGTTTTCACCGCTGAAAATAACTTGAAGGATGTCAAGGACGCTTGTAATGCGGTTAGAGATTTAAGGGAGAGGGGGAATTTTGTGCCCCGATTGGAAGAAGTGGCCACAGTTACTCAGTACATCCAGAGATTGGCAGAGGCACAACTGGATACCTCTGCCTCTTAAAATTTCTTTAAATCTATTCATGTACATAATTTTATGCTATTTTCCTGTGTTAATGGTGAATATTCAACTTGAGACTGCATTTATCTCTAACGTATTTTGCTCAACATAGGGCGAGATTTTCTCTTCCTGCTTTAATTCAGTTTCCTTTAATTCAGTTTCCTTTAATTCAGTTTCCTTTAATTCAGTCTCCTTTAATTTCATCAGTTTCCTTCTCTTGATCTCCCCTGTGCTAACAGCCCCACTAGTTTTCCCCACTTCATTCGTGAAAAGTATGCCTTGGGCCCAGCCGGCGTAGGGACCCCATAATTCCAAGAACATCTGCCTAATTGAATCTAGCTCCAAATTAATTTTTTTACGAGTTATGGGTAACTCTCGATACTTCTCCATTAGGCTCTTTATGTCATCTTTTTTGGCTTGAAAACGGTAGTCTCTTTTAGCTATCCTTCCGACGTGCACGTCTACGGGCACCACTTCGTCCATGCGCAACCCCATGAGGCAGACGCAATCAGCCACTTTGGGACCTATTCCCTGGTAACTCATTAGATGCTCTCGCATCTGCTCGTAATCCATATGAGCGTTCAAATATTCGAGGTAGTCGGTGTCACTCTTGAATCCAGCTGCCTTCTTGTCTTGAACTATCTTTTTCGCAGTCTCTATAATAAACTTTGCCCTATATCCAAATCCAAGTTCCCTGAGCTGAGTTTCTGTGGCCTTCTCGGTCAACTCATCACTGGTGGGAAACGAATAAAAGTCCAACGAGTCCAGTTTTCCAATTTTATTTCCATAGTACTTGCAAAGATTGGAACACATCTTGGTAATCCTCGAGATATTGTTGTTGCTAGAGCAAATAAACGAAACTAGAGTTTCCCAGGGTTCTTGACCCAGAATCCTGATTCCCTGGGGTGAATATTTTTTGAACCTTGCGTCCCTCTTTTGCCAGTCCGAGTAATGCAAATCTTGCAACGGAACGTCTAGTCTAAAGTAGCCCTTCAAATGTTCTTTCAGCATTTTTTCATCACATGTATCACATACACTTGTAAATTCCAAAATGTTCTCCTCCGGTTGCCTCACAATCACTAGAGAATATTTCTCATCATTACCCACTCTCATACTGGTGGCATAATGATTCTCCGCCTCATTAAAAACCCAGCGAAAGGCTTGGCCTGCCTGTAGTACATTTGGTAAGCACAGTTCACCTTTATGGATAACTATTTGGCTGTATTTGAGCATTTTCTGCTACAATCTTGCCCACTCTTCAGTCACGATGAGCTTGATCAGTTTAAAAGACGTGTCGCGCGTTCTCATCTCGAAGGCGCCTTCGAAATTATCAACATATTAGGAACAAATGCAGAAGAGTAAAAGTAGTCAGGAGACAGGCATCTTTAGTCACAAATTGTAATCAATTGCAATCTGTTATTGTTCTGAGATTCACTTCTGAACTACTGACAGGGAGCTGATATTGCTTTAGGCCAAATATTCACTTGATTTTTGGAAAACAAAAGGAAGCATCCAACAGTTGCGGTGACATTGATAGAATTGTGCACCTTAATATATGAACCTGTGGCGCAAATATCTCCTTGCAACGGCCTCCAACAGTTTCAACTCGCCTTTACTCTTTCTAACCTCCAAAGTAATAAAGCGAAACAGGGTTTCGATGATGAGTAGAACTTCTTCCTCCCTTTCACAGTCCACAGACAATTCCAAACATGTGAAGCTTTCTTTCCAAGAATATGATGAATTGGATAAGCTGTTATCGGATTCTGATGGATGGGAAGAGGAAGTCCAACCGAATGTGAAAGTCAGCTACAGCCGCAAGACGCTAAACGATTTCTCAGATGAGGACGATTCACTCATTTGTGAAATGTTCGAGACTCATGCAGAGAACGGTAAATTATCCAAATCTTTGGCGGGTGCCTCAAGGAGGCCTATAGCATTGCCATTTAAAAGTCCAATGTTTTCCAATGCATCAAACCGTCAAGAGCCGGTTGGAGCAAGCACTCAAAAGCCAGAGACGGAAACTACTCACCAAGGCACAATGGCAACTTTTCAAAAGCCAGAAAATATGGTAATGAAGGAAGATGGGACGACAAAAGTTTTCATAGCTGAAAAGGAAAATGCAAAACCAATTTCTGTTGGGCAAGAGAAAGTTGCACCAAACCTAATCTCAAAAGATGACAGTTTGGAAGTGGTGGGAGAAAATCAAAAAGTTGAATATGGTGAAAAGTTTGCTTTATTGACCCAAAGACAATGCGTCGCAGGTTCTGAAGATCCACGGGTAAAACTAAATTTAGCTCCGTCAACAAAAATCATCGTACCAATTAGACTTAGCAGAGAACAAGAAACTGTAATGGATTTGGCCGAGGCAGGACACAATATATTTTATACGGGCTGTGCTGGTACTGGAAAATCTGTCTTGTTGCGTGAGATGATCAAAAATTTAAAAAAAAAGTACGGTCCAGATCAAGTAGCAATTACTGCATCAACAGGTCTAGCAGCTTGTAATATTGGTGGCGTTACCTTGCATTCCTTCGCAGGTGTCGGACTGGGCAAGGGAGATGTCGACAAGCTATACAAGAAAGTCAGACGATCAAAGAAACATGTCCAACGTTGGCAAACGATAAGTGCTCTAGTGATTGACGAGATCTCAATGTTGGAAGGGGATTTACTGGATAAACTAAATTTTATTGCTCAAAAGCTTAGGAAGAATAATAGACCATTCGGAGATATCCAGCTTATATTTTGTGGTGATTTTTTCCAACTTCCACCTGTATCTAAGGATGCAAACAATCCCACTAAATTTGCTTTTGAGTCTTCTCTTTGGAAAGATGGAATTGATGTGACGATAATGTTGAAGAAAGTTTTCAGACAACAAGGTGACACCAAATTTATCGAAATGTTAAACAAAATGAGACTGGGCCAAATAGATGCAGAAACTGAGATGGAATTCAAAAAATTAAGCAGACCTTTGGCGGAGGACGAAATAATACCTGCAGAGCTGTACAGTACAAGAAACGAGGTGGAAAGGGCCAATAATTCCAGGTTGAATATATTACCTGGTAAAGTGCATCTTTATAATGCCATTGACGGGGGCTTACTGGAAGACCAAGAGCTAAAACGAAAATTATTACAAAATTTTCTGGCTCCCAAAGAATTGAATCTAAAAGTAGGTGCTCAAGTTATGATGATAAAAAATATCGATGCAACACTGGTGAATGGTTCCTTGGGGAAAGTAATAGATTTTATTGATCCCGAGACTTACATGTTTTATGACACGATAGTGAATCATCCTGAAATTTCGGCACATGACCTTGAGAAATACCTAGTAAATCCTGAACTATTGAAAGAATTTAGGACGGATGAAGATTCTGAAGACGGTGAGCAACCTGTGCGCCAAAAAAGTGTCAAAGAAGCATTCTGCAAGGCAGATCCGAATGAATCCTACGTGCAATTGGGCGATACAATTTTTGACTTCTTAAGAGACGAATTGAATATGACTTCAGAGTCGAGAGAAAATATAGAACGCAAAAGAGAATTGTTGCAACGAATTCATGAAAGCTCCAAGGCCAAAAGAAAATTACCACTTGTGAGATTCAAAACTTCTGATGTGGGTACGCGAACAGTGCTCGTCGAACCCGAAGATTGGGCTATTGAAGATGAGAACGAGAAACCATTAGTATCAAGAATTCAATTACCGCTGATGCTTGCCTGGTCTTTATCTATTCATAAATCCCAAGGACAAACGTTATCGAAAGTCAAAGTGGATTTACGAAGGGTCTTTGAGAGGGGCCAAGCGTACGTTGCATTATCAAGGGCAGTTTCGCGGCAGGGCCTGCAAGTTCTCAACTTCGATAAAACAAGGATTAAAGCGCATGAAAAAGTGGTCGATTTTTACTCTACCTTGATTTCTGCTGAAGCAGCTGTCAAACACCTCCATGCTTCGGCTACTATCCCAAGGAAAGGCAAACAGCGGAAGCTAGAGCTTGCTCCGAATCGATCCGTCGGCCAAAAGAGAACCAGAGATTCAAGATCTAAGTCAGGAACCCCAATTCCTCCAGTCACCGATAGAATAACAGCCATGCTCAAACAGCGAAAGAAGGATAAGCCTCCGCCAAAGGGCACATTAGATGAGCTGCCAACATTCAAAGCTTCTGTGGAAATGAAAGATTTGGAATTACCAGATGAAATCTCATGATGCTGTTGAATGGCTACAAATGCGTTTGTATACAATGATGTTTTATGACTAATTTAATCCTTTTCAACTACGAGATAAAAAATTCGCAATGGTGGTAGAAACACCATTAAGCGAAACCCCATTTTGCATTAAACTGTGAAATCCCCCCATATTCTCAAGTGAAAATGGATCTTTAATCAAATCTCTTGTCACCAATTCAAGTTCCAAAGTGCTCCACTGGGACGTGACAGCCTCCATTTGATCTGCAGGGCAAGTATGCAAAAGCTCTCCCAGTATTTCCAATTGGAGAAATATAATATCCGTAGGGATCTCACCATCACGCCAATTAGGATCAACGAACTTACCAACTTGCAAAATTGTAGGCCAACATTCAAAGATATCATTTTTTTTCAGCAGCAGTTTTGTATTCTCATATGCAAACTGAAAGTCCATGTTAGCTAATGCATGATTTATATGAAGGACCAAAGTTTTGACAAAATTTTCTTCGGTATCGGTGTTGCCTTGACCTTGTTCCTCAAAGGCAACGAGCAGTTTTTGTAATATGCTATAAGTAGAAGGTAAGTCACGATAGAGCCTACTATCAGACTCCAAAAGCACCGATATTAATCTATACGGGTCTTCCGCAAACTTTAGAAGATGAGAGGGTTTGAATGTAATACCCTTTCCCAGGTTGAGTGAGTAGCTGGAAACGTCCATTGCAACGTCAATAAAAGCTCTCAAGTGATAATACTTGGCCTTATCGATTTCTAAAAGCAGCTGTACAACCTTTTCGGCACTAACCAGGTCTCTACCGTTTCGTTGACAGTTGGGCGCCTTATTGAAGAAATGCCAGAAATATTTGACCAAAACGTCCTCACTTATTTTATACTGATAAGTGCCAATAAGCTTATGCAAAAATGGAAAATTACCTATTTCCAAGAGAAGCTCAATCAAGATGGACAACTGCTTCAACTCAGACAAACGAGTAAAAATTGTCTCCTCTGGACCTTTCCCATGATTTAACAATACTGCGACTTCTTGCAGGCTAATATCTTCGTTGGTCACGGTTTTCAAAGACTTCCTTGCCAATAATGCGAAATGAGACTGTTGAACTGGCTCTTCATCTTTTGAAATGGCGTACAAATCTTGCACGCTGTAATCTTTGAAGATACCATCTGTTAGTCGCGAATAGTAAAGTAAAGTTTCCACAGTAATATCCAGAGTTCCCACCGGGGTCCTTCCTTCTAATCCCAAAAGAACCTCGTTTAACCGATCTTTTGAACCAATTCTCAAATAGTTAGGTCCATTTTTGAAAACAATCATGGCACTTTGGCTTTGCAGCCTATCCAGATATTTGTTAGATTCGGAACCTGGTAGACTGAAGTTGATCAAAAGATGATAAAGAATTTCAAAATTGTAGTTTGTATCTAATGGGAAGTCCTTGATGTTCATAACGGAATCTAAAAACAACTCATAATAATTTCCATTAGAAATATAAGGCATCAACTCCTCCTGAAGCACGACATCAGGGTTTTTATCTGGTGTATTCAAAATCATATAAAAAACGCTTAGCGGATCCATTTTTTCAAATTCTCTAATTTTTATTGAACTTTTCAGCCTTTTGTTAAAATGGTCCAAAGGTTCCACTATGCCTGAAATCCACCTAGGCAATTCACTGTCCTTCCTGTAGATGACTTGCCACACTGGATGGTACTGCATGGGCAGTTCGTCGTTGAGTTCATTACAGACAATTAACCGTTTCCTCATACGTTCGCCCATAGCTGTGGTGAATTTTATCTTCTCATAGGGGGGAACTTGACTCATATACTCTTTGGCGTAACGTTTAATAGCATCGCATCTTTGAAAAATGGTGTCCATGTCCATTTCCACCATAGTAATCAAACGAGTATCGGCTTCGATCAGCTCTACAAGCAAATCTTGAGGTTGGGAGCTATGTACTCCAGAAACCCCTGAGAATGAATCAAACAGAAACTGCAATTGCATGGGGTCGTCCATTTCTGGCCAAAGGGAGCAAATAACTTCAAACAATTCTTCAGAAGAATTGAAAAATTTCCATAAGCTTTCACATCTACTAGAATCTGCCCTTGCAGCAAATACAGCTGCCAATAAAAATAGTTGATCCTCAATCATGGCCTTCAACTCTCGTGTTTCACTGTTCTGTTTTCCAGAGAAATTTAATTGACTTTTCTCATTTCGACCTTGAAATTTTATTGTTTTCAACAGGCTTCAACAAGAACACATTTCGTTCGTTGAGTACTATCCATAGCTTCCAGCCATTTTCGATCGCTCCACTGTCGAAATCTAGGTGTTGAAATGTCTTTGACACCATTGCAGATGGATCAGGTGAGGGCCAAGGTTTCGTACAGCGAAGTGGATTTACCTTACAATGGTTACATGAATATACTGGCCAAAATTACCAAGCTTTCAAATCAGATACTGAAAGGTAAACTACAAGAGTACAGTTCAGAGTCAAAATTTGAGTTTAACGAAAGCTACGTCACAGAATTGGAGACTAGCGCTGATCAAAGATTCCTGGAGCTACAATCATCTCTTGAAGTCAAGAAAGTGGCTCTAGAGAATTGGGACCAATCCAATAGCGAAACTGTACAAAGGGTGGAAAACAAATTGGAAGATGCGTTGCCCGCATTAAAAGACGTGAGGTCTGATTTGCAAACTCGAATTGTGAGAACACAAGAGTTGTACGAATCCGTGGGCAAAGTTAACAGAGAGCTGGAAGCTTTAGTTGAAGGCCGTACGAGCTTGACGTCAAGTAAAGAGCAATGGGAAAATGAGCTGGGAACCGCCTTAACTGAGAGTTTAATCAAGAAGAGCTATTTGAAGAAGACAGGACCACCGGGAGAGGAGAAGTATAGAGTCTATGATAATTTCACCAAAGGGCCTAATGAATTGGAGCATACCAATAAGACTATTAAGAGCGACATTGACCGATTATCGGAGGAGTTGACCACCTACAAAACTAAATGGCTTAAGGATGCAGATATTTTTTCACGGATGACCTCTGCATTGAAGGACGAGATGAGTAAACGAGATTTGGATCTTCAAGATGCAGATATGGAAGATGAAGAGGAAATTGAAGAGCCTGAGGAAGTGGAAGAACCAGAAGAAATGGAAGAGCCAGAGGAGGGACTATCTGACGATAATATGCTTGAGGAGGAGAGAGAACAATTCGGAAAGAGGGAGCGGGTTGACCAAAGCGAGGAGCCAAGTGACGAAGTTGAGGAGGAAGGAGGCACACTCGGCTATTTCAAAACATAAATAGTACGGCTCCCAGATATTGTAATTTTACTTGTGTCAAATCAGAATGATTCATGCCAAAATGGTAGGTTATCATCAATTGAAGCTTTGATCCAAAAAAAAAAAAATTTGTGTGTTTTGGCTTTCCCTCTTTTTACAAAATCCAACTTGAAAAGCTATCTGTTAACAAGAATCGCTCCGTGTTAAGCTACTGGTATTTACAGGTTCATACAGGGCTAATACCATGCTTTTTGCCCCTGCCAACGCCTTTTCCGGGCCTTGTATGATTGTATTTTTACCTTGTAATGATAAGAATTCATGTTTGAATCTTCTATAGGTTCTATGAATATTCCACGAGACAGTAGAGTCATTGCGTGCAGTGTCAACCGCATTAGATTTATTTCTTATGGACTATTAAACGTAAAATGAAGAGTTTTTTTTTTCCAGTTTGTAGCTTATATGAAAGGAGAACGTCTTAGTTAAGTATATGTAATATCTTTTTCCTCCACACTTTATCAATTTTAAACTTAAAATCATTCCATTCATTACGAAGACTCCTCTCAGTTGTTTGGTGAGCGGGTCAATTCGAAAAAAAAAAATCTAGCTCGTAAGTTGCCACTTAATTGATATACCCATACCACTATGCTTATTTTTTTTTCTACCAAGAACCTTCGCACAGTCAAATAGTTTTTTAAAGTACTGCCAATAGAGCTATGGTATACAGCATTTCGGTGAAGTAAATGTCAGCGGGATCGTAAAGACCTATAATTAAACTACTTCCTGTACTGTTATGGATTTAGAAAGGGTGAGAGAAAATTATCACAGTGATCAACAGATTTACTAAGAAACTTGAATAAGTTTAGTATTATGTTTCAGGGTTTACGATTAGTAGTGTTACTTGCATCCCAGCTTAGCAGACCTTAGGCGGTAAGAGAGCAGGAAAACAAGCAAAAAAAACTACAACAGAGTTTGGAATTCTTCAATTATTTCCGCAGTCAAGGCACCGTGATGCGAGTAAGCACTTGCGCATCGCACTCACCACACCCTTGCGCTGAGCCGGGCTGTCGTCACGCTAGACTCGATTATCTTGTATACAAATCATATTACGTTTACACAGTCTCCAAGATCTCGTCCTTGAAGCCGGAGACCTTCTTACCGGTCTCATCGGAACCCTCACCATGCAAAGCCATCAAAGAGCCCAAGTCGAATTTGGGTTGTTTCAACAACTTAACCTTTCTGACGTGAACGTTCTGCAAGGGGAAGATGTCCTTGGTAGCGTTCTCGATCTCCTTGTTGATAACCTCAGGGATCAGCTTGGAGGTGAACTGGGCCAAAGTGGCGTTCTGCACCTCTCTGGTCAAGATCTCAGAGATAACCTTTCTAATGGCTCTGATGTGAGAAGACTGAGCGTAACAGGTCTTCTTCACCTGGTTTGGCTGCTTTCTGGTGAAAGCGATGGCAAACACTCTGAGGATGTACTCGTCAGAGGTCTTGACGGTGACGTTGGCCTCGATCAAAGTCTGCCACTTTCTAACCATCGACCTGTACTTGTCGGTGGTGAAGTCCATACCGTGGAAGTTGGTCAACAAGTTCTTACCCTGAACTTCGTCCACTCTCAACTTGATCTTTCTGTAAGAGTGGTCCTCAGAACCTTGCAAGTCAGCCAAGTTGGCTTCCACCACACGGCCCTTCAAAGTCTCAGAGGCACTCTTCAAACCGGAAGACTTGTTCACCAAGGTCTTACCGACATTTCTGTTCTTGTAAGTGGAAGGAGCCTTGATGTCGTACCACTCCTTTCTGGTGAAAGGGTCTACGACTCTCTTCTTAAGACCCTTCTTGCCCTTAGATAGTCTCTTGTTCTTACCAACAGCCATTATTGATCGGTTTTCGTCTTCGTTATATTGGAGTAATTGTAGTTAGATGAGTCTGCATTTCTTCAACTTGGTTGAAATTTCAAACCGTACTGTGGTTGGTTTGCGTGGGGAGGCCCTTGCAAGACTGAGCTAGGCAGACGCCTAGTGGGAGTCCAGGCAGGAGTCGCAGCAGGCCGCTGCGTGGGGCTCAGAGGACTGTCAGCCTAGCGTCCTCACTCCTCGCCTCCCGAGGTCCGTCTAGGTCTTGCTAGGTCCGCCTAGCCTCTGCCTAGCCACCGCCGAGCGACAATGCCCCGAATTGCCAGTCATGCAACCAACGCAAAAACGTTTTTTAATTCCAAAACTTCAAAAACGATGAAAGATAATTTGTAACAATGTACGGATTCTTTTTAAGATGATGTACAGAGGCAGATTTAGAAAAAGCAGTCACTTGAAATGTCGAAAAATGTCAACATGGACAAGAAGAGTTCAGTCAACAGGATGCGGATGATCAGTGAAGTTATTTGAAATGTGTTTAAAGTGAGAATTGGGCCGATCAGGGTGGTCTAAGGGATTGCAAAGGGATATTTCAGGGCACGATTTGCTTCACCGGTAGAATGGAAAGTAACCAAGAGATACAGGGACAGCAGCCAATGAACGTCAAAGTCAAGAATCAAGTGGAGGTGCAAATAGGGCTGGTAGGGGACGCACAGGTAGGCAAGACTTCCTTGATGGTGAAATATGTGCAAAATGTGTTTGACGAAGAGTATACGCAGACTTTAGGTGTTAATTTTTTAAAAAGGAAAGTGAGTATACGTTCCACGGATATTGTATTTTCGATAATGGACCTTGGTGGGCAAAGAGAGTTCATCAATATGCTTCCGATTGCCTCCTTGGGTTCTTCAGCAATGGTTTTTCTATTTGATCTGACCAGACCAGACACTTTGACGTCTGTCAAGGAGTGGTATCGGCAGGCGCATGGGTTGAACGAGACTGCGGTTCCGCTCCTTGTGGGGACGAAATATGACCTTTTCGTGGATCTCGATCCTGTATATCAGGAGCAGCTGTCGAGGACGAGCATGGAATATGCGCAGGCGATGGATGCGCCCCTGGTGTTCTGCTCGACCGCGAAATCGATAAACGTGCAAAAGATATTCAAGGTGGCGCTGGCCAAGATCTTTCATCTGACGCTGACGTTACCGGAGATCAACGAGATTGGCGACCCGCTGCTCATCTACAGCACGCTGGGTAACAGGAGGAGTCGAAGAGCCAGGGATAGACCTTAGTACACATTTAAATAAAGATAAGATAAGAAAACGAAATTTGATGTTTGGCGAGAACGATTTAGATACCCTTCAAATTCTCATCTTGTTCGAGCCCCTTGCGCACGTCCTCCTGCGAGATGTTCAATTTCACGCAAGTAATTCTCTCGTTCTTCATACTTTGTTTGAATATGATACCGGCTTCCACTAACTGGTTGATGACGAAATCCCAAGAGATTATCTTGAGCTGCTCAGAAGTCACCTCGCAATCCTGTTCGAATAGCACGCGGCTGAGTTCCACGATAAATTTGTTATTGCCATTCACCTCGATGAGAAGTCGGATCTCGTCCACTATGTCTCCCAATTGCTGTTCTTGCAACTCTGTCTTTTTGATCAAATTCAATAGGGCGTATAGGAACAGCTTCCCTGTAAAGGACATTTTGGCAATGAAGTTGGTACCCTGAGAATTGATGGTCTCGTTGAGAGCTCTTGTCACGTGCGCCATGTGCACGGTTTGAAGTTCTTCTCCATCGTTGGCGTCCTCTTCCTCTGGTACGACCGCTTGCCCATCGTATGCATACCCATGCTTCGACATGTAATGCTGCTCCGCAATCTCAGCGGCTCTCTTACACACTTTAAGAGCTCGGCGCGCATCACCGCTGACACTAGCCACTTTCCTGGAGGCAATTTCAATTGCATCGTCACTCATCGTTAATTGCACTTTTTTCGTATGGGGCGGCAGTTGTGCTTGCTCCGGCCCACCTGCTGTCACCATACGGGCACCACCATTCTGCGTATCCACGTAGAAAAAGGTATTGTTTAAACCTTTGAGCCGGAAATTAATAATTTGCCTCAGCTCCTCGTGGGTATAACCTGTAAACATAATTCTAGTAAATCCAATTCTTGACGAGACCTTGTTACCTAACTGCCGTTCAGGCAAATCCATGGTGTTGGCCACAGCGATGACAATCAATTTTGCATTTTCATAAGTGGTCCAATTGAAAAAATTGTACATAATATCTTGGGTCTTCGTTACTAGGGCATCCAATTCATCCAATAATACCACTACGGGCCTCTTCTTATTCTGCGGGACTTTGTTAAAATAAAACTCCAGGGATTCCATGGCGGCACCCCAAGTTAGTCTTTCCCCCATAATTTTATTCCACAACACTTCGTAGCTATCTGTGGGTTTGACCATCTTGAGTCCGTTGATCTCCACGTACTGGAAAAGCGGCAACTCGTTTTGATCCGCCGATCTTTCCAATTCCTTGACCACTTCTCGAACCGTCAGTGTCTTGCCCACACCGGGGGTGCCGGCAACGTAGACGGTGGTGGCAGATCCAGATTCTATTGCACTGTAAAGACTCAAGTATATGGAAGCAAATTCGTTTTCACGAGCCGGTAGGTAATCTTGGAAATTGGTCGACTTGACAATTTCTTCCTTTTCATGAGAGGAGTAAAGCTGCTTTTTAATCTTTGAAAAAATCGTCTCCACTATCTCGTGTTTCTTGGGACTTCTCAATTTGTTCTCTAACGCTGCTACATTTAAATTGTTGGTAGTTTGATTAAATTCTGCCAATTCAGTTAAATCCGGGATTTCGTCAACTGACTTGAACCTTTTGGAAAAAGGCGTGTACTTCTTTTTGGCACGAGCCACATTTCTTTTGGTGAATTTTCTAATTGCTGGGTTGTTGTTGGCATTAGCGGTGGCAGGTCGCGATGGTGTAGCAGGAGTGGAAGATGAAACCAATTTACGAGACTTCTTGCCCCTGGGTGCACCCGCTTTCAGACGGCTCTTTTTCGGCTCTTCCATTTCCATTTCTTCATCCTGGTACGGTTCCTTCTCCTCTATCTCATCCAATTCTTCCTCTTCTTCCATTTCCCCTTCCTGCTCCATTTCTTCTTCATCGCGTGTGCCATCTGATTCATCCACAGTAGCATCATCCTCCCTTGTACTAAAATTGGAACCAACTTCGTCCAAATCACTCTCACTCTCACTCTCGAGTTTTTCTCCATCTTCATCTTCACCCTCTGCTGTAAGTTTGTCCAAAAGATTGACTTTGGAAGGTGCCTGATTGATTTCACCATTTGTGGGACTACTTTTGGAAGCGGTCGATGGTGTTTCCTGTGCATCACTATAAGCGTCAGAAGGCGGGGAAGGTGATGAAGGTGAGGATGCCTGTGAGTTGTTAGATGTATTCTTTTTCCCCCTTTTTGTCGATTTTATTTGCATTGGACACAAATATTTAGCCGCGACAGTTTTAGCCGCCGTATTTCTTTTACTATTACCATCTTTCTCCTTGCCATCCTTTTTTTCTTCTTTATTCTCTTGATTGTTGGCATCTTCATCTTCATCTTCAGTTTCTGGTTCCAACTTTATCTCGCTGATAGAAGCTCTCCTGCCATGACCTCCA
Organism: Zygosaccharomyces kombuchaensis; assembly: GCA_003705955.2. Taxonomy (NCBI): domain Eukaryota; kingdom Fungi; phylum Ascomycota; class Saccharomycetes; order Saccharomycetales; family Saccharomycetaceae; genus Zygosaccharomyces; species Zygosaccharomyces kombuchaensis. Next base: position 53,941 of record PPJZ02000001.1, read on the forward strand.
GCCTTCGTAGATCCAGCTTTTGCCTTGTTGTGACGTTGATAATAAGTTACTGCCGGGGGTAGCGACATCTTTTTCAAATGCTCTTCGAAACTCTTGGGCTCTGCATCTAAAAGCATCTTCTTCTCCTTGCCAATATCAATAGGCACGTAGCTCTCAGCGGTAGGCTCGCATATGAAACGAACGAAGAAGTCTCTGTCCTCCACCTGATCAGAATCCTTCCATTGGTTTTCTGACATGATATTGGCCACACCAACAAAATCCTTGAGCCATATCTCCGAAAGCTCTGCCGTTAGATAGATCTCCGCTTTGTTCACTTCTTCAATAAATTTGGAACGATACTCTTCGATGGGCCTATTTTCAGCTGCGTAACCAGGGTTAAACAGTGCATAATACAACTGGGGCTTCAATTCAAACCACCTCAAATAAGAAAAGGCCCATATTTCCACTAAATTATTTAAAGTATTGAGACGAATTTCATGGATCAGATAAACGGAATAAGTCTTCGTGGCTCCATCATCCATTATCACGCTGTCACCACGTCCAAATTTTAACCCATCTGACAGCCTGATTAGGTAGGTCTTCTCACTACCACCTCTTTTCCTCGATCTCCTTCGATTATCATTAATGATGTTGTCATTCTCATCTGTAGTGATGACTTCCCAACCTCGAATATCCTTTAATGTTTGAGCCATCTTCACTCCATCAAAACAGAACAGCAATAAAAAGAGACCTCTCAGAAGCTCCTTGTCACTAGTCGCTCACCAATTATGTGTTTTTTTACGTTAGTTTGTTATTGATGTTCATCGCGCCTGGATTTTTATGGGGGTGCTTCAGGAATCCTCGAAAGTTTTTGAAGTATCAAACGTTGAGGATAGAGCCCAAACTGTTTGGGGCTAAGAACTGGTGGAAGCGGGCCTTCTGGAGCTGTTTAAGATCAAACATGCAATTTTTTCGAATACGAAGAGTGGTCATGAGGCCCTTTGAAAACTTGACAGCCCTGGAGAGCCTTGTCCAGTGGTTAAGATTGGTCTCATCGACACTAATCATTGCACTCGGATTGGTAGTCTCCGTGGGGCCTTTAACTTCTCCAAATACACTGAAGATGGCCCAATTTGATACCCGACCTGCTGACATCACCAATGGGCTTTTCCAAGTTCTAGAGCAGGCGGTAGAAGTGTTTGGATCAACAGATGTGAACAACGGCGTGGGGATGACTACTTCCGAGATCTATATCCTGACGGCATATACTGAGAGCCAGATAAAGGATATACCCCAGTTTATAACCCTGAACATCTACGGTAGGTGTGATGTGAGCTTCAATACGAAGAGCATGGAGGATTCCAATGGTGCTGATGTCCAGGTGAGGAACTCGACCATTGCTGAAAATTGTATAAGGGCTGGTTCCGGCTATATTTTTGATTATCGCAGTGTACTTTCACAGCTAGGTCTGGACATCGTTTTGGATTATGCATACGAAAAGGACGGAACTTCTACTCTGACGTTGGATAGTTATACCAAAGACATGTCGAAACTAGGGCGTCGGAAGCGCAACATGTTAAGTTTGCTCTATGTGGTGATATGTCTGGAGGCTTGCGTTTTGGCGATGTCTTTTTGGTACTACCTCATCAAAGGCCGCTTCATTAATCCTTTCAAAGAACGGTTTCTCATGCATTCGATTTCGTTGCTGTCGCTTATCATATTCATTTGCTCCCTCACGAGTATTATTACACTGACTTGCATCAATTACAAGTTAAGAAACAAGGTAAATACTGAGTTGAAGGCATTTGGGTTTTCTTACAGTTTCGGTACTCCGTGGTTAACCTGCATCTGGTTTATGGCGGTCTTTGTCATCATATCGACACTCTTTTGGTCCGGTTTGGAATGGTGTGTATCGGATTTACAGGACTACAGCGATGGCTCTCAAAATAACATTTTGTCATACCAACCGGGAGTTTTCATGAATCAAAGTGAACTAGAAGAACCCCGTAGCAGTCAGAACCCTGAAATATACCCTGCCAAAACTGGTACAAATACAATTAACCTTTTCAGCGGCTCTCCAGGGGACGAGGACCAGGAATTCGCAGAGGAATTGGAGCTACAGGATCTGGAGCTTTATTCTAGTGAGGACAGTGAATTGATGATGCAGAGAACCGTAAAGCCTTCATCTACGATGCAATTTTGATTTTGATTTTGATTTTTGGAGCACTTCATATATTTATATATTATATGTTTTTTTTGTGGGGGATATTACTTTTGTGTCGCCATGACAAGATGCACATTAGTATTAACACGGCCACATCAACTCAACTAATTAATATACTAATGGTAGTTAATAAAAAGCGTAATAAATAAACAGCTCAAGATGTTAGTTTTCAAGAGATTCATCGTGTGGACCATTTTATTCGGCATCACTGTAACCCAATTTCTGTTATATTTGCCCAACTTCTCATGCATGGTCTCTACGGGAGTCCCGCTGTGTGCGGCACAGTTCAACTTTTCCATCGTAGGCACTTCAACTATCACTAGAGATTTCATCGAGAGCATCAGGGAGTTTTTAAGGCTCATCTCATACTTGGCACTTGACATGGGATGGTCTGGTGCAGCGGACTCCAACATTTATGATGACGACAATTTGGTAGATACATTTGACGCTGATAATCTGTACAAAGTGAACTTCTTCGGGTATTGCAAGAAAAATGGCAACAATAGGGCCTATTGTGTTCAAAATGGTGATTCGGGCATGGACGTCCTCGGTGTGCTTGTAAGAGACGTGGGGATACAATTGGCTAAACTCTCCAGTTCTCCCGCAAACAACACAAAAGTCTTGGGAGATTCGCTGGTGCTCACTTACCACCTTTCACTGTCATCCCTGAGGAGATTTCTCAAAGGTGACCGGCGCAATTCCAATGCCTTCTCTAAAGTACTTTTGGGAACTGATGAAACTGACACGGACGATGAAAGAGCTCATCAATACGGCAAAGGTGTTGAAATTGCTTACGTCCTAAAGACGTTCAACAAAGTGCTGTTTTATGTGCAAGTTGGTGAAATCTCCTCTAGCTTTGTCTGTCTGCTAACGGTAATTGGATTTGGGCTCGTCCTGACATTTGGTAAAAGGCATCGATCGCTGCCCTTTCTGCTCAAGGCCACAAGTTCCATCCTCCTCACTGTGGCAACGCTTACTTTGGTAGGGTCTACCATCTATTTTTTTTCCTTAAAACTGCTGGAACCCTCGCATGACCATTCCCAAATATCAGACTGGGCTCTATTGCAAGTGACTGTCGGAAGCGGTTTCGTCATCTGTTGTGCTCGCTTCCTACTACAACTGCTCTTCCTACCTATAACATTTGTGACCGCCAACCATTACAGTTTAAAGAAAAGCTCAAAGCACGATTTTGAGGACTCCTCGAGCGATTCGTTGGCTAAAGATGATATATAGTGGTGCCAAGTTCGATTTTTCACTTTCATTTTTTATTTTTCATGTTCCATTTGGCGGTCACCTGGAAAAATTATATTGCAGCTTGATGGACACAAACGTATGAAAGACGGCGACCACTGGGACTTTTTTGTATAACGAATTGTAGTAACCATGGCTGGTTTACGGTCCTTTGATGCATTCCGTAAGTACAGTTTAGATTGTTAAATTTTTTTCCACTGTTTACTAACACGCTCATTAGCCAAGACGGAGGAGACACATGTGAGGAAGTCCTCCAAAGGTGGTCTTAGTTCGCTCCTCACGTACTTATTCCTGCTCTTCATTGCCTGGACTGAGTTTGGCAGTTTTTTTGGGGGCTACGTCGACCAACATTATCAAGTGGACGACCAAATGAGGGAGACCTTCCAAATCAACATGGACGTGTACGTCAAGACACCTTGCAAATATTTGGATGTTAACGTTAGGGACAAGACCAAGGATCGTAAGTTGGTCTCCGAGGAGTTGAACTTAGAGGATATGCCATTCTTCATTCCCTATGGCACCAGCGTAATCAACGATATGAAGGAGATTGTGACTCCAGACTTGGACAATGTTCTTGGTAATGCCATTCCTGCTCAGTTCAGACAGAGGCTAGAGGCCAAGGATTTGTTTGGCTCAGAAGAAGAAAACGTTCAAATTGATGGTTGCCACGTATTTGGATCCATCCTTGTTAACAGGGTAGCAGGGGAGTTGCAAATCACTGCCAAAGGACACGGTTATGCCGACTTTGTTAGGGCACCAACTGAGGAAATAGACTTTTCACACGTCATCAATGAGTTGTCCTATGGCGACTTCTATCCTTACATTAACAACCCGCTGGATTCCACTGCCAAATACAGCATAGAGCAGCCAAGAACCACTTACATCTATGACACTGCCATAGTCCCCACCCTATACGAGAAACTAGGGGCCAAAGTAGACACCAATCAATACGCAGTGAGCGAGTATCACTACGATCCGGAGTTGCATGCGATGAAAGGTCCTGTGAGATTCCCAGGTATCTTCTTGAGGTACGATTTTGAGCCGCTGTCTATTCAGATCAGTGATGTGCGTCTTTCATTCCTGCAATTCATCGTGAGACTGGTAGCCGTGTTGTCATTCGTAGTCTACACGGCTTCTTGGGCCTTCAGGCTACTGGATTTGCTGCTATTGACTTGTTTGGGTCCTCGTTGGTCTCTTCGTTACCAGTCAGACTCGAAATCTCAAGGTATTTTGGACAAGGATCCGTCTTCAAAATAAACTTACATAGTTTCATAAGGACCACAACGTAAAAGAATAACATATCAAATAAATATCAAGGCAATGTTTGAGAAGGCCTCTACTATTGGTGAGAACGTTGCTGCTGTTATGCCTACGTTGCAGGATTTAGCCGCCGAGTGGCAAACCCAGAAGCATAGGGAGCAAGCGAAACAGGATATCGCACAAAATGAAGTTTTATGTAGAATCCTAGAAGCCACTCAGATTATCAAGGATTGCAAGCAGGATGATCCTGGTTCCTTAAAAAGGATGGAGTGGGATTCCCTCTATGATCTGTCTGCAAATGTGATGGATGAGTATACCAAGAGTGTGGATGGCGTCTTAAGCCAGTTGGACCAATTGTATCGGAAACAATACCTGTGGCAAGAAGCTGCATTTGTAATGGATTCTCACAGAGGTGCCACTATGATTGGAAGAGCCGAAGAGTGGATGCGACTCAAGGAGAACCATTTGGACTTCAAACGAGGAGAACTAGAAAGATCTGCCAACGTCATCAAGACAACAATTGAAAGGTTGACTGCTCAAAAATAAGATAAAAATTGAGATCATCATTGCTGTTATTTATACCCATATGTACGTTTCATGATTCTGTGCCTGGCATGCCCTCGAATAGACGTGCATAGCATTCAGACACAGGTTTTCTATAGTGCTCATAAGGGTCATCTGCGTAGAGCATTTCGCCACAGATATAGCAGAATGGAGTGTCACATACGGTGCATTTCATCTTGTTGCAACCTTCGCTGCGTTGGACGACGATTCTGCACTTTGGACACCTTTGCAAATTAGAACCTTCTGCGGCAACCGCATCGTCTAGCATTCTGTCCGCTACAAAGGCATTGGCTTCTAACTCTAATAATCTTTTGCTATACTTCGCTTCCAGGGCCAACCGGCGATCTTCCAATCCGGAAAGTTCCTTTGTGTCGACGTATGCCTCGATGATTTCACGAGGTATGCCAACTTTCTTGCCGCACACGTTATTGTAACCGTGCCATGAATGTAAGCAGTCAAAGCAGAAGGTAAAATCACAGTTTTTGCACTGAATTAAGGGCTCATCCAAATCATCCTTGACACACCAGTAACCACATCTTCTGCAGGTGACGCAAGCATAAGGACAATGTTTAGAGAGTTTAGTGGCTGCCTGCATGTGGAATAGCTCTCTATATTTTTGGCATACATGAGTCCTAAGAATTCCATCAAAGGCCTCAACCGGAATCGCTGGTGTGAAGATGGTATTTTTGATTTCGCTATAGCTCTGCAAGCTTTCCACATCCGCCGGGTTATACCCACACTCAACACATCTTACCCTATCAATGCTGCCCTGCTCAATCATGGCGGTGAAGTAAGATTTTGTACAATCTATGCAAAGTGCGTGTCGGCAAGGTAACTTGATCATTTTGTCGCCTTTCTTGGTCTCCATGCATATGGCACAAGCAAAATTACTACTAGCCATTTCATCGGATTTTATCTTTGCATGCATATGGGAAAATTTGTCAAATTCTTGCTGCGATTCGCACACCAGCTTTTGCCCATTAAAGAGCACATTGGCGCTGTCATCAGTGAAAAATCCGAAGACAAGCATCATCACGGGCGCATACTCATCATACGACTCAGATTCTGGGTCAGTCATCGCATCAAACTCATCGTGAATAGCTTGCAACAATTTCAATCGATCTTGAGCTGACATCCATTGTGAGTAAATCGTTAATGTGATACCCCGTCGCAGGTTTGGGTAGTCAGCACAGTCTATTTCAAATTCTAAGGAACAGTTTGTAAGACTTTGGAACGTTAAACTCTGCGTTCCGAATGTCACTTTCAAATCTTGGGGCAGAGATATGTGGGCCGGCATACTACCCCGAACCTTGGTGAGATTAGTAATGGCTTCAGGCTTTACATCTAGCTGCAACTCAGGATACATATCCAGCAATATGCCCAAATCCTCTTGGAGCCTAGAATAATCTGTCATCTTCACAGCATCACTTAATAGTCGTGCATATATCCCTAAAAGATTAATGGATATGCCTTCGGCTTTTGTTTTCCTTTAGTCAATGCTATCATCTTTCATTCCAAATAGATATAACGACAAAAAGAATACGGACTTGAGCCAGCCAAACATAAAATATGAAAAGAAAAAAAAATACGGTGCGAAAATATACAAATTAAACTAAATAACATTACTCAACTTTAGCTTTTTTAGAGGGTCTACCATCTTCATCCTCCCCGCTACTAGAAGCTTCTGAATTGTACTCTTCTGCCACATCGTCATCTTCTGAACTTGCCCGAAATTCTTCATCTGCAGACTCTTCATCTTCGCCTGCGGAACCCATGTTAATGTCTGGATCATCGCTATCTGATCCCAGTGCGCTCTGAAGCCGTTCTTGTGCCTCTTTATCTTCGTTCTTGACTCTCAGATTCTTAGACCTGAGGAATTGTTCCAGCAGTTGTTGTTCCTCCTTGCTTATATTGGCGAACGTGGTAGAACCTCTGTTACCACGCAGAATGACCTCCAAATCGAAAGTTCTCGATGAAGTGGAAGTCTGACCTGCTCTAGAGATGTTGACGGAACTCACATCCATGAAAGGGATGTAAAGAGTGGGTTTTGTCAAAAAGAAAAATGCATTGTCCAATGGATACACGTAACCTTCGTTGGCCTTGTAAGAACAAGAGACTGCACACTGGTCGTATTTGGATTTGTATTCACCAGGAACAATGACTCTGCGGCCAGTGAGCCCCTTCAGCACATGGCTTATCACAATATGTGTTTTTGAATCGTACTGCTTCTTCAGCTTGTCCTTGTAGTTGGCTTCAAAATCTTCATCATCCAAATTCAATTGCACCTCGGTCTCTTCATCCTTTTGAAACTGCAGCACAAGGAATGGGTAAGTGGTTTGACCCTGACGCAAGGGTGGTTCTATCGAAAGGACAACCAGATGGTGAATATCGTCAGCCTTGGGCAACGACACGATCCGTTGAATTTGACGATGTTGCAATTTGTACTCGTAAGTCTTACCTCTCAGCCTAATGGAGTTCTTGTAGATATCGATATCGTAACGACCTCTTGGCGTGGCAAAGAAAACGTCCTGAAACGAAACAATCGAATCGCCAGATACTTCTCCAATGTCCGCCTTCTCCTTCAACTCTTCGTGGAATGCCTCTGCCGCAGTCTTCTCCTCTCTCACCATGTCCACTTCCCCCTCCCCAGCTTCCTGTTTAACACCATCTTCACCTTCTTGCTTAACACCATCTTCACCTTCTTGCTTAACACCATTTTCGTCCTCTTTCCCTTCACTCTTTGCAAACTCATTTTCTGTTTCATTCTTCACTGTGCCCGGCACGTAGAACCTCATTTCCACCAACTCGTCACCGGCAGGCTGGTAGCTCTCATCTTGAATGTTAAATTCAATAGCCACTTCGTTCTTGGAGGTCAAATTTGTGTTATTAATACGTGCATATGGGATCTCAAATGCTGGCTTACCATTCAATGCGAAAATCATCTCGTTTCTGGCCAAATCGGTCTTCCCCCAATTCCATCCACGCAGTGAGTGTTCCTTAGGCTCCACTTGAACGTTAAACCGTCTGTGAAAGTCATTCTTAATCAAATTGAAATCTTCTGGAGCGAATCCATCCAGCTGTACCACGCCCTGGTTCTTGGTACTGATCTTGAGCTCTAATCCACGGCAGCCCCTACTCCATTGCACTGTAGATAACTCCGTGGCTGGCAACAAAAATGGTTGCTTGGCTTGACTAGTTGCAGAACCACCTGTACTGGCTGACTTCCAACCAAGACCAGAATCGGCGATACGAAACCTTCCATTGAACTTGGACTGGTTCAGGTATATCCTATCAAAATCAGTACTCATGGTAACACCACAGATGCTCAAGCAATTCGTTCGTACGCGTTCGTTCTTTACTATATAGATGTTATAGCAGCTCCAGGGCGAGCCAACGTAATTGAATAGAAAGTTGAACTTCAAGAAAAAGCTTCCGTTGCACGTGATGAATACATACATCTAAAGCCATTCATTTATGATATTAAATGTTGTATATTCTAATTCTTGTATACGGACCGAACACCTTTCATGAATTCGACTAGCCCAACGGCACCTGGGTCCTCTACGTCAGAGGAGTCCCCCACGTAGGAAGCTCTGCCAAACTTGGCCTCTCTACCTGCGGTGGACTTGGCACCTTTCTCTGCGGCCGCAACCGCCTTATCAAAGTCTTTCGTGGAAGAAAATTCTTTAATAAATGGTTCAAGGGCATCTACCATGGTGGAAGCGCCTGGCCTAGCCTTCGTGTATTTGTACAGGGTCTCAAGAGCGATGTCGAAGGCCTTAGCGGTCACCTCCGGTGTCACTGGGGTCTGCTCGCTCTCGCAAACCTGAATCAGTCCATGCGAGAAGCCAGAGATCAAAATAGAGTACAGACCACCAGAGGTACCACCCATCGAGCTCTCTATGAAGTCCGAGATCTGTGCGATCGCCTCCGACAGCGATTTGCGGGACAATTTGTCGAGGTTTTCAGTGATTCCCTTGACGCCAGCAACCAAAGTGTATCCGCAGTCACCGTCACCGACCTTGTTGTCGAGAGAAGTAATATGAGGTTCTGCTTTTATCACGTACTCTGCACCAGCCTTCATCCATTTAGCGAAGGTATCGTAGTCGTAAGTACCAGCGTCCTGGACTTTGACCTCTTTCTCCAAGATGTCGCTATTCACAGAAGGGCCTTTGCTACCGGGAACAGACTTCACCGGCCAGCCGGGGGCATCGGTGGGGGCATTCAACAGGTCCAACACTGAATTGATTTCTTCGAAATGGCTGTGGAACTGCTTAGAGGCGCCCGTGGCATTCAATAGCGTGAGACCGAACCCATTGCCGTTGAAAGAAGTCATCAAAGTCCCCGTAATGACCTGCACGGGTGTGATCCCGTAGTTCTTCTTCAAGAGCTCCACGGTCAAAGAAGCGATGGCTGTGATTATGAAATTGGATACCCCACCGAGGTTGTTGACCAAAAGCACAACCTCATCGTCTTTGTTGAAATCTACAAAGTGTCTATCCTTGTCCTTAGGGTCCAACAACTTGGGCAACATCAATTTCTCAATTAACTCCTCCGTGGGGGGGATTGGTTCCACTACATGCACTCCGGGCTCATTGTGAATACCCATACCCAACTCCATCTGTTTCGAGGTCAGCTCGGATTCAAACTTCCTCCCTGGAACCTTACAGTGGTCCAAAGAACTATTGATCGTCACCAAATGGGCATTGACAATCTGGGCCGCCTTTTCAGCCCCATCCAGGCCGTACTTCTTCGAGTAATGCTTGGCGAATGCACCAGTGATCTTATGTACCAGAACCGTACCTGCTAGAGCCCTTCTGCCCACCATGCCACCCTTTTCCCGACCGACAGCCACGTCGTCACCTACAACAATCACACGGCAGTCAATGCCCAGCGCTCTGGCACGCTCCGCAGACAATCCAAAGTGCAAAACATCACCAGTATAGTTTTTTACAATGAGCAAAACACTACTAGAGTTCTCGGCAACCAACTGAATCGCATGCAGGATCTGTTTGGTCGAAGGGGAGGCAAAGATTTCACCACACACGGCAGCTGAAAGGGCGCCATGGCCAATGAACCCTGCATGCGTGGGCTCGTGGCCACAACCACCACCTGAAATCAGCCCAACTTTGCTCTTATCAGTCTTCCTGAATAAGATCTTTTCCTTTTCAATCAGCGTCAAAGATGGATTCGCTAGGGCAAAACCCTTCAAACTGTGGTTCACAGGGTCAGAAACTTCAAACGACTTGACACCACTCATACTAGCAACAGACAATATTTAGCTATTTTTTCCCTAATGTCAGAGTTTGACGGTTATAACTACTACTATTACAACATAAACTGCCACAATTTATACCTTCTCGTTCACTCCTTCTCTCCCTCATATACTTTTTCAAAGGGACCAATGTGATCCACAACGGGGCTAAAATTTCGGCAGCTCATCGCAACAATGAGGTTAACAACTAGACATCGTGCTGCTCAAAGGGCGCGCAGCCGTTCCGTTGGGGGCCCCTTGTACCAGTTTTACTAATTGCCTCGACACGGTATCGTGTAGGGCATGGAACTTTTGGCACAGCTGTTTGGTGGATTCCCTCGCGACAGCGAAGTGTGCACTGTTTGGTTCGTCAGCGTACCCCACATTGGCAGTGCAGATCCTGCGAAATTCTGGGATATTCCAGCTGAAATGGTGTAGTGCGTATGATATTCTCAGAATTGTGTAGTAGTAGTTGCGGAACCAGTCGTGGAAGAGCTGCCCTAAGAGGTGCAGGTAACGCTCTAGGCCCTCTTTGCACATCTCGTTCAAGGCCTCGTATTTCTGTAGAGCCTCTTGGAGCCTTTTCTCGAGGCCAGCCTCGAGTTGTTGCTTAGTATGCTTGCCCACGGGTCGATTACATACGATGTCGTGGTGCCTTGCGGCCAGTTGGCCCCATTCAGAATTGGCAGCGTCCCTTCTAGAAGTAATGCGCTTAACGTTGCGGCTAATCTTGACCAACTGCGACAGTGGACCCTGCACACTCTTTTCGAAGAAGAGAAGGTCTTGCTCTGCCCTGCGAGCAATGACCAACATCTGCCGCTGGAGCCTACCAATATCGAGGGTTGAACCAGAATCGGCTGTGGATTTGTCCATGCCCTGCAAGATCTGAGGTGATTTGGGTGTTTCTGGTGCGATAGGCAACGATGATGGGGATGGAGGATTTGAAAGTGGGAGGTCCTGTTCGTCGAGCAATTCGTGGAAAATCTGGAACATTTTCACCGATTCCGTGAAGAAACACCTTAGCGACCTCTTGTACTGTTCACATGCGTGGTATAACGCTTCCGTGTTGGCTGCGACGAACTGGAACTTGAATAAGAGTTCGTTAAACTGAGGGTCCACCATTTGTGAACCTGGTGATTTCGCACTGTAGTTGGGGCTACGCGATTCATGGCCAGCCTGTCGGTCGCATTTGTAGGTCATCGTGGTGGCCATAAGTGTTTTCCAGTACGTATCCACTTTTTTTAAAATCTCTTTTCTATTCTTTGATTCGGTGCTTTTGCAATTCTTATTATTCTATTTTATTTTCAATTTTGCGACGCCCGACCGCGTCAGTGTCACAATGTACATAAATATCTAATTTTTTAGTAGAAAAATACATTTATGGATGTCCATGATTTACACTGGGCCATGCAAGTATAGGCTTACTCCTAATCTTGGAAGCAGAATTATCATCCTCTGGATGGTTAATGATCTCCTCCACACGCGATTCATTTGTCGGAGCGCTGATTCTCTCGATGCATTCTTGGGTAAAAGAGTTCATGAGAACGGTCAAATTGGACACTATCTTCGAAGTAAACTCACGATTAGAATACATCCCGTCTTCTAACTTTTCCTTGAATGCTCGCACAAGGTTGTAGCGCTGGCGCAGTTTCTTTATCTCAGTTCCTTGCACACCACCGTCCGACGAAATCGGAAACTTGAGAACAATCATCGATGCGAAGAAAAGCATCACGTAGACGTGATTCGGCAAAAATTGAAAAACTGAGCTGACATGCCTGTCCCTAGTGGCCAATTTCAATAACGAGATGGCAGCCGACAACGACACCTCCTGCGAAGCTTCTCTTAGCGTACCTGTTTCCGAAGTGCCCGAGGAACGCCAGACCTGCAACCAGTTCCCCAAATTAGATCGTCTCTCCAGCAGCCATCGGGTATTAATATGCATGCGAGCAAAATTATAGTACAGAAGTGTCGACTTTAGACACCAGGCGTCCTCTTGCACGTCAATGTTCTGGAGGGCAATGGTCCACGAAACCATCCATTTATCCAGATCCAAATTGTTCTCCCATGCTATGCCTAAGCTGGACGGCTGTAAGAGTCCCATGACTCCCTCGATGGACCCGCCAACTTCGTATTTGTCGTGGAAGAGCGATTCGATTGCCATGTGGTACTCCACTAGCCCACACAACTTGATATCTTGCAATTGGGCACCGTAGACTTTGATTTTATCCATCTCTACTTCGTTCAGCAGAACCAGCTGCTTGTTCGTGGCTATCTCGGTCTTGTTATCGTTCTCGTTTTCCTTGAACACTTTCTTCAATTCGGGATCTTCAATGTGGGCCACCATATATTCACGTACGGAGTTGATAACTACCTCCAATTTTTTATAGATGGAAGGTGATTTCTGCGAGACAGAATTCTGCGTACCATCCGTAATGTACAAAAGACACCACAGCCGCCAAAGCTCGTTATTATGCCGTTTGTCTATTTTCCAAATACGCGCCAAGTGAAGTGCCACAGACATATACATCTGACTCGATTCCAACCAAAGGGATGCAATAATCAATGCCAAGATAGTGTGTTCTACTTTTTTCACCTCGTAAGCCATATCGTAGTCGTTGAGCAGTCTTGAAGTATGCCACTTCAAACTGGAAATGAGTTGTGGCTGTTTGGAGGCTAATTGCTGGTGATGCGGACACGCTACCGTACAGATGGCTAGCAGCAGGAGCGGTGAATGGAACCACAACTCACGCACTGACAGATCATCCAGCTTATACCCTGACATATGCAGAACCATACTTTCTGTGAAGATCTGCATCAACTCCTCAGCTTGGTCTATTATCAAGAACTTGGCCAGGTCCGGATCTTCTGCCTGTCCATCGTTCTTCTTCATCAAGGTACTAAGCGGCGGTAACTCCACAGGCGCCGAGGAAGGAGGCAAAGACCACGAATTCACGTTGTCCCGTCGCAGCCTGACGAGTTCTTTTCTCTGCTCTTGTAATTGTGCCTGTAGTAGATCAACCTGATGCTGATGTTCAATATTATTATTTTGAGAAATGCTCACTATTGAATCGATCGCACTTTGCAATGTATTGAGCCTGTGATCTACCGACTTACTCCACAAGCCACTATTGATAATTGGAGGGTTTCTGGTGGTAGCCGCTTGACTGCTATTCTTTGTGAGTGGAGCCCGTGCAAGAGTTACCGTGGAGACCACCTTCGGTGCTGTTACAGAGGTTGGCGGTGTCACGGCCACCGACATCACAGGTTCTTTATGCTTCAAAGACGAATCAGGAACATCGGAGACTGCGGAGACTGCGGAGGCTGCGGAGGCTGCAGAGGCAGGAGGCTCTTGTGGCTTTGATTTTGAGGACCCGGGTGGATAAAAGCATGTTATACCATGTTTGACACATCGCTCACAAGGTAGGGTTTCTTGATATTGACACTTGAGTCTCCGCAGCTTACATGAAGCACACGGCTTAGTCCTCTTTCTCGACTCATAATTACCCATTTTTGAGCTACTGCTCACTCTCTAGGCGTCTTTGATGGCTCTCGATGCCCTTGGCATTTGTTTTCGAGGCCATCATCGCTGTCGGGACTCTAAATTTTTTGGGCAACTTGTAGAAACCGTAGAAGTATACGACGAAAAGAAGAGTCTATAGAGATTTAAAAGGCGCTTAGAGTGGATATCCGAGGTGATTATGGGTATTGATAGCGTTTGATGGTTCATTCGAAGCAATCGTAAGGCAATTGTCAGACCGCATTGTGAGGACTTAACCGGCTAGTAAACCACACATTTCAACAAGTTGGTAGCTCGTGTGGCGTAATGGCAACGCGTCTGACTTCTAATCAGAAGATTGTGGGTTCGACCCCCGCCATGAGCTTTTATTTTTATTCCTAAGTGAAAACAGAACTAATAACTGCAAAACGGACTACGCAATGAAACTGCCAATTTGACTGTCCTTTTATGCTGGTGCCATTTGCGTCTCTATACATCACACAACCAAATTTTTACCTCCCACTGTCACTGTATGGTTGCTGGGGAAACCACTGAAAAAAGCGATAAAGTCGCGATTACTAAGTACACTTTAAGGACTGATCAAGAACAAAACACTATGCCAAAACACTATGATGGCCACTGATAAAATTCTGAATCAAGTGCGGAACGAGTTAATACCCACAGAGTCACTAGAAGATGTATCTAAGAAATTTCGAGCAGAATTGAAGCATAGATTGCAAAGGAGTAAAGAATCGATGCTTGTTGGTGGTTTAGTACCCTGCAGGGAACTGAGAAAGAAGGCCGAAGAACAATCCAGGGAATTTTTGGCCATTGATGTTGGTGGGTCGGTGCTCAAGTTTGCCCTCATTTCCATGCCAGGATGCGAAATCATTTTTCAAGATGGGTTCGAAATTACTTCAAGAGTCGTCAGCTATAAATTCTTTGACACAATGATCTCCTGGATATCTCTGAAATTGAATGAACATCTCGCAGGTGAGGTTCATATACCGAAGTTCCTGGTCTCCACCACATTCAGTTTCCCCTTAAATGATAGGGACGAAATTATAACGATGGGCAAAGGTTTCGAAATGACACCTGAAGTGCTAGGGAAGAGCGTAAAGGATCTTATTGCGTCATCCTTTGAGCGCATCTTAGCAAGTCTGCCAAGATGTAGGTTTGAAGTGCAGGTCTGCGATGTAATTAACGATTCCGTAGCTGTATACTTGACCAGCAAATTTATGTGCAAGAGCCAGGGTGTATCCTTAATCCTGGGAACTGGGGTGAATGCGTGTTTTGAGTTACCATTAGAGTCCATGCCAGACAGCAAGAGACCTCCGAAAAACTCATCGAACTGCAATTGTCTCATAAATGTTGAGGCCGGATTCCTGGGAAACGATGTCATCAATATTACCCAGTTTGATTGCGATGGCGATGGCGAAATAAATATGCCTCTAGAGGATGTCGCAGCTGGAAAGTGGCTCCCCATAACTCTTGCCAATATTTTACAAAAGTATCGCATTCAAGGAATCGATGAAAATATAATAAGTGGCGAGTTGTTCATGGCCTTAGCCGAGAACCGATACCCTGGTGAATTAGCCAGTGACAATCTGAGCCTAATCGGTGAAATTTCAAGGATTCTCATACAGAGAGGCGCCTTTTACGTAGTAGCCATGCTACTGGCTGTAGGGGATCTAGTGGGCAAAGAGAACGCTAAAGCCATTGAAGTTGGGTACGTTGGGTCATTTTTGGCGAATTCTCCCTATTACCAGAGGCAACTCAGCAACTTTGCCCGAGAGCGCGTGCATTTCCAATTTCTTCACAACAGCAATCTTTTAGGTGCTGCAGTGGCCACTTATTTGAACAAATGCAATTAAGATAATCGACTTTATGCAAAAGAAGTAAGTAAAACTGTAGGCAATTCATTATTCAACGAGATATCCGATCTCTGGGTATTTTTTGGCAAAATATGCAACCCACGAATCAATCCTTTCAAGCTCTTTGTTGTTCAATCCCGTTAGGTCATGATTGCACTTTTTGCCTAGTGCAGAAATATCCCACATGGAATAGCCCAACAAGTTGGAGCAATCGGTACCGGCAAACTTTCTATAAGCACCCAATTTACCATAGAACGCTTTACCTTCTGTAACGTCAAACACATGGCCCTTGACACTTAGTAAAATCCGCCCAGTCTCCTTCGTGCCAGCATAGTGCGATAACTGATCCAAGGTGAATGAAAGAGGCAATTCTCGACCCGACCAATAAGAGGGGATTCTCGGCGGGCCTGTATCCTTGACGTGGTTTTGCCAAGGTACGTAAAAACAGTGACCTGTAAAGGCCTTATTCATCACACACCAGAGTATGACCAACCCGGTGAGCATTCGAAAGATATCCAAGATGCTGAATGTTGTATCCACATCTTCATCATTCTCGCCACCAGTCGAATCATAGACTAACTTCAATTCATCAGTCTTTTTATCCGTGGTGATGGGCATACTCCTAAAACTTGTTTTGCATCAGTTTTTCCCTTGGTTTGCATTTTTTATTTTTTTTTTCTTTAATACTAGAAGCTTCCTAAATACATATATCCGTATGTATATCAGTAAACTGAAATGTAATTATTTATTCTTTCTCTTTGGTTCTGCGCAATGCATTCAGCAATCCAGGTAATGTTCCTCACTTCCTGCTCCCTGGATTTCATCCAGGCCCAGATGGTACTCAGAGTGAACTGCTGCGTGAAGGCATCTCTACAAATTTCCATTTCTAACTTGTAAAAATGGTCTTCCAAATTGCCTGATTCCAAAAGACCCCTGTAATCGAAGACCAAATTGATAGCACTTTTCACAGATTCAAAATCGGAAGCCCGCGCTAGATGAGCAGTGGCCACTGGATATAATTTCCCCATTTCGGGTAGTAATTCGCTTTTCAATTCAGGGTCAATCTCGGGGCTCTCCAACGAATTAAGAGCGATGTTGATACTTCTCCTATCCGCATCAAACTCCAGCAATGATTGCATCACTTCCTTAGCTGGCTCATCCACTTGGTCTGTGACAAACTTGTAAAAATCTTGCAAATAAGCCTTGTACAATTTATTCCTCACAATCTCGATGTTCAAGTCATCCAATTCATCAGCCTTGTCAAAACACCCCTTGAAATATGGTGCTAGCGGCGTGTCCACCAAAACCGTCTCGTACAAAGACTCCAAATCCGTGGCAACTGACAGGGTGGGCAAAGTATCAAACCAACCGAGAGGATGGCAGCGCTGCAAAATTTCGGCCTTATCACGTTCATGGATCGTACCAGTAATCATCAGTGCGACATTGTCAATCATGTAACCGTACGTGATGTAATCCATAAACTTTTTAGTAACACCACTAGATTGATCCCTGATATAGGAAAACTCTTGGTACAGTTTGTCAGAGGCACCCTCTTGAATTAGCGACGTAGTCAAGGTCTCTGCAGACGCAGACGACAAAAAGTTCCCGTAATCAGTGGAGGAAAGCTGCAACCGCAAATCTTCCAAAGTATCACATTGGGTCAAATTCAAGTACTGGCTACCGTTCAAAAGGCCGTTTCTGTACCCACGGACCACACCTTCAATAAACCCATTATCAATATTAAAGAATACACCCTCCATGGCAATTCCAAATGATCAATTCGGCAACAACACACAATACCAGCTGTCAATTAGGGCGTTCAATTTGTGCTGCCTTCTAATTCCAACATGATTTTTTTCCCAACCTTAAGGAACGAAGGACCTTGAAATCTCAAATCACAATTGACGACACGTCATTTTAAGCGTAATAACGAACAGCTCCACCCGGATCTTAACCGTAATAATTGGGGACGAGTGGTCTTTAATAGGATCGTGGAGCCATGGAGGTGATACTGGACGGTGCAATTGACCCGGGCTCACTCAGCAAGGAGGAAAGAGGCTACTGTTTGAACCTATTGGAGGAGATACTACAGTCCGAGACGAGGCCGTACGACGCATATTTCTCTTCGAAGCCCACACCAGGTAGCATTATAGAAGCTATTGCTGAGATTTCTGCGAATGTGGTGGATTTAGAAAAACAAATTAAGCGGCTGCTTGTGGAACACAAATCTGAAGTGTTACGCCAAGTGCTGGGCGAAAGCAGTGGACGTAAACTGGCGGATATTCGCAACGAATTGGATCAATTGTGGGAGTTGAATGAGGGTCCTAGTGGAAATACTCCTCCCAAAAATGAAATGATCTTTGAAGAAATTTTGGATCCCGAGGTATCGATCAAGAAACGGCAAGATGACCAATTCCAAATGGCCTTGAATAAACTCAAGCAAAGAGTATCGCAGAGTGAGGATCAGTCCCCTGGATCATTGGGGGATCTCGCATCCGTTTTGGAAAATTTAAGCAGTATCACAGATTTCATGGAACTGCCGTTTCTCGCAAGAACTTGTATCAGGACGGGCCACTATCAAGAGGCTGTCATGCTCTATACACATACAAAGTCGCTACAGCTAAAATTCCCCGGGTCTACAATAGTTAAGCAGGTGTGCGATAGCGTGTTGGACGAAATCACTACCACAATGCTGACTGGGTTGGCCAAACTGCTTTCCACAAATGTGACTGTAAATTCTATCAAGAAAATCCTCAACTATTTGGCGGCGATCCCACCTTTTGACAATACCGAGAGCGCACTGCTCCTACGTGTGTTTCTGCACATGCGGTTCAATCTCATACAAAGAGAGATTGACTCTTACTCGCTCAAGATGGACCCACCTAACGAATCCCTCATGGAGATGATGGTCAAGCGGAAAATTGAGGTGCTGAGAGAGTACACTTACATGTCTTCGAGCGTGTTTATGGAGATGTTTTCATTCCCGACTGATCCTGTGCACATAAATCTAGCAGCAGAGTTGAAACCTGAGGACACCACACCCGATGCCAAGGAAGACACACCAATTGAAACAAATGCCTTGATACTACAGTTTATCAACGAGTGCATTGGGTGGCTCCTTAAGGATCTGTACGAAGCCGAATTGAAGGACAAGCTAAGCGATTCGGTGTGTTTACAACTGGTTTATTGTTCATTCAGGCTAGGCGACCTGAACCAGAACTACCACAAGCTGTTTTTGAACAAGATCTATGAATCGCAATTGTTTAGCGCGGCGCAAATAAAAAACGCCGTCCAAAAGAGACGGGAGCTAGCCTCTAGATACTCTTGATAAATTTGCATTGACACAATCATATATATAGGAGTACCAAAAATTTTTTTCTCTTTTAATAATTATGGGACTGTGTAATATGAACTACGGTACAATTACTTGTGAGTGTATAACGTGACTTACATGATTGCTTCGCTATATCGTGTGGTCACATGATCAATCATGTTAGTTCATGCCTGGCTGCCCCCCCCTCTACAGTATGCTATAGTGCTATCATAATGTAAAGATATAAAGGGCATGTGGCGTAGTTGGTAGCGCGCCCCCTTAGCATGGGGGAGGTCTTCGGTTCGACTCCGGACTTGTCCAATTTTTTAATTGCGCAGTGTACTTGTTTTCTTATCGCTCTTAGTGTTTGTCATAGTATTTCTTTAGGGACGCTGGGAAAGCAAATGATCGTTATTCAACCTACAGTGCCAATTCCATATTTTTTCACATATTTTGTTACTCGACTATAGCGATGGCTCAAAACAAACGACTTAATTAATATAATGGCATGCTATTGTCTTACTGCATCGCACATGTGCCTTACATCACATGACCGATACCTATTAAACCATGTGATAGAAACCTCCAAAACCTCAACCAGAAGAGGACTAGTAGCTCTTGACCTTTGGACTATCTAAAAAATTTCCAGAATACGCCTTCTACTTCATATCGTATGAATAGCGCGGCTTGCAGAACTATAGTCACCTGATTAACACGTATCTTTTTTTTTTCCATTTTTTTTCTCAGCTGGGCTTGCGTTTTCTTCGCTGCATGACAAGAGGCGGCGTATGAAAGCAAGGAAGAAATAAAAGGCTAGATTTGGGTTTCCCCTAGTTTGCCTTAAGGTTTGCCAATTCGACAAAGAAAACGTCTCTGCAACATTGGCCCATTTTTCTCAAAGTTTGGTTTGATTTGCTCTTCTTCTTCTTCTTTAATTGTGGGTCTGTGACATTCTATTAGCGTTGTTCCTTCAAGATGGAGGACTCAGCAGCAGAAGCAGCAACGTCAAAAAAAGGCTTTAAGTATCTACCCCGTAGGCCACACAAGCTGATGCATGGCAGAAAGGAAGGACTCTCCCAAAAGGCCATGAAGGATTATGGCCAGGATGTGTTAGACAATAGTAATTCTAGTTCCTCTGGAAAGCAAAGTACGGGCACGCAGTCGATCCAAAGCCCCAGGAAGTCTGAGGGCAATTACTCTAATTCTCGTAGCCCTCGACTCAGTGCGTCTTCTAGAAGTGCTTCTAAGGTTCCCTCTCAGGTACATGTTAATGGTGATCATGAAGCGACGGCCAATGACAACGGCGAGGGGGGTCGTCCTCAAGATATTCCCTCTGTGAGCTCTCGTCCATCCAGGAGATTCGCTACACCAGGGAGTGAGCGGAGCGTTGGTGCCAATACTTCTAGGAGTGGCCTCAACTCCCAGGTTCATGCGAACGGTGGTGCCGTAGCCAATGGCAACGGCAACGGCAGAGAGGCTCTTCCGCAACATATTCCCCCTGTGGACAACCTTTCTTCTCAGAAAGATGATCATGCATGGAGAACTGATACACCGCAGAAGACAAGCAAGCAAGCTGCGGATCAATCGGGCAATAATGGAACGCACGCCGTGGATGAGACGGAAGGTCTTTTCCCTTGGAAAAACATTGGTAGCTTCAATCATAAGGGTACGAGTACCATCAATGCCGCTGATGCCCGTCTAGTCAAGGCTTACCTCTTGGAGAATTTCTTCAACGACTGGTATTACAATGCGGCCGTAATCGTGGGCACTTGCTTTACCTCATGGTTGTTTGCATACTGTGGGTTTTCGTGGTGGTCTCTAGTGTTCATCTTGTCGTGCACGGGCGCTGTGCTTGCCTCAGAGTACGCTCGTTTCAACAGAAACGTTAGGGACGATCTCAAGAGAATCACGGTAGAAGAGACTTTATTCCAGAGAACAGAGAGTACTGTGTGGCTGAATTCGTTCATGTCCAAATTCTGGGTTCTTTATATGCCGGTCCTTTCGCAACAAGTCAAAGATAACGCGAACCCATATTTGGCAGGTGTGGAGCCCGGATTTGGTATTGATGCAATTTCTCTTGCTGAATTCACTTTGGGAACCAAGTCCCCAGCCATTAAGAGCATCTCCACCAACACGAAGACCGACGCAGGCGCGGCGGAAATGGTGTTTAGTTTTGCCTTCACCCCAAGCGATGTGTCTGACATGACACCAGTGGAGGCCAGTGAGAAGATCAACCCTAGAATTGTTCTAGCCGTCAGTTTGGGTAAGAGCTTTGTCTCTAAAAAGATGAACGTTGTGATGGAAGATATAAACGTCACGGGCCGGATGCGTACCAGGATCATTTTTGGCGACACTTTCCCCAACATCAGGATCGTAGCTGTACAAATGATTGAAGCGCCAATCATTGAGTTTGCTTTGAAACCTGTGGGTGGTGACTCTTTGGGTCTCGATGTGATGTCCTTCCTGCCCGGATTGAAGAGTTTCGTGCAGAACCAGATCAACGCAACCGTGGGGCCTATGTTATACGCTCCAAACCACTTTGATATCGATGTGGAAGAGTTCATGGCCGCTCAAGTCAATGACGCGGTCGGGGTCTTGGCAATCACCATTGCTAATGGTGACGGTTTGAAAGGCTCTGACTTTATTACAAACACTGTTGACCCTTATATTTCTTTTGAATTGGAGAAGGTACTACCTGATGTCAATAATGATATGCGTACTACTATTAAATCGAATACCACTTCACCTCGTTGGAATGAGACTAAATACATCCTACTGAGCACCCTGGAGCAAACGTTGAAGTTGAAATGCTTCGATTTTAACGATGTCAGAAAAGACACATTCATTGGACAAATTGATGTCGATTTATCCGATCTCCTGGCAGACCCTGTCCAGGACAACTTGAGTGAAGACTTGCAGATCGGTACCAAGTCAAAGGGTCGGCTTAACTACTCAATGCACTGGTTCCCCGCCAAGAATTCAGAAAGTGTTACTGGCCGCCGGGAGCTTGAGGAAGATGAAATTAACCAGGAAAATGCTAGTGAACAAACCGCGGAGAATGATATCGAGGAGAAGCAGCGAAACGGCAACGGCGTCAATAAGAATGAGGGGGAGCAGACAAATGGTAATGGTATCAAGAAGAACGAGACCGCAGGTGACGAAAAAGATGAAGGCGAGCGTGAAGAGAAAGACGAGTTAAACAGTGATGACGAAGAAGAAGAGACCGATGCGGGCATTGCCAAATTAACCTTACAAAATGTCAAATATTTGAACGTCGGTGCCGCAATAACCGGAACATTATCTCCTTCCGCTACCCTTACCTTGGATGGTGTCGTTGTAAAAAAGTTCAGAACACTGAGACGTATCAATGAACCTGCGTGGGGTGAAACCATCGAATTCTTCGTTCCCTCGAGGGAGGAATCAGAACTAAAGCTTGAAATCTTTGACAATGGTCTCCGAGAAAAGAAATTAATCTGTGAATACTCTTCCTCCTTGGATGAGATGTTCGAAAGTTTGCAGGATGGTCCAGCTTTTGTTGAAGGTTCGCCGCACGCTGAAATCTACATCAATGCAGACTGGAAACCAGTTAGCATTTCAGGGTTGTTCGCCTCGGAAAGTTTACGTGATCCAATTGGGGCTTTGAGAGTCCATGTTAGAGATGTTAACGTTGTCGACGATTTATCGGGTCTTGGAGATATTGATCCTTATTTTACTTTGAGTGTTAACAGACATGTAGAGTACAAGTCCATCAGCTATTCCGACACCGAACATGTCTATTTCGATAAAGTGGAATATGTACCTCTGCTGTCTGAGAAGGCGATGGTAGACATCCATGTTTATGACTATCAGGGTGTGGGAGATGATAGAAATATTGGCGATGCACAAATTCCATTGAAAGATGTGTTTAAAAAGGATCCCAAGACAGGCAAATATTTGTTTGTGGACAATTCAAAGAAGATAATAAAACTTAACTTGAAAAACAAAAAGGGGAAGCGTATGTCTAGCTATGCGAATGTTTCACTATCATTTGTTCCCTGTGTGGCCGTCTATACACCTGATGAATATCAAACTGTTTTGGAGAAAGATGCAGCCCTAAAGGAAGAGAAGAAGAAATTCTGGGATGAACAAGCTGCGTTGAAAGAAGAAATGAAGAGTGCGCCAGAAAAATATGAAATTGTCAGCCAGGCAGATCCCTTTGAAGAAGATGAGAGGAAACTTCACAGAAAGAAGAGACTTACTTTGGAGCAACTATTACAACACAACTCTGGTGTCCTAAATCTTCAAATGTTGGGTAGTAACATCCATGAACAAGATTGCTTTTTGCAGGTCTGTGTGGATGATCTTCCTTGGCCGAAGTATATCTCTTCCAAGATCTACAACGGGTCTTTCCCCAGTGATAGTACTAACATTTTTATTCGCGACCTGAAAAATAGCAAGTTGTTGTTCAGATTTTCCGATAGGCGTGTTGCCAAGGATGAGCACAACATCATCAAGGAGTTTTCTTGCAACACTTACCAGCTCTTGCAAAGCAGTTATGACCAGCCTTCCAAAATTAACATTGGTGGATCCGTGTTGAATGTCCAATGCTTGTACACACCAACCTTACAAAGATTGCCCATTGGCGACACTGTCTTGGATACTGGTTTATTGCATTTGAAGGTGATTTCTGCAGACAAATTAAAGTCTGCAGACCGTAACGGCTATTCCGATCCCTTTTTTACTGTTGTGGTTGATGGACGTCACCTTTACCAGAGCGGCATCGTGAAGAAGACCTTATCACCTACTTGGAATGAAACAGCGGAGGTACCGGTGCCATCGAGAACAAGGAAGAAAGTGACAATAAAGTTATATGACTGGGATCGTGCCGGAAACAACGACGATTTAGGTTTCGTGGAGCTAGATCTTTTCTCCATGATGCCCAAACAAGTATACAGCTGGAACTTACCTCTAAACACACAAGGCACTCTCAGTTTGCAGGCATGCTTCGTTCCGCAGTACAACAAACCTCCTGTTAGCCTGCGTGAAATCAAGAAAAAGGGCAAATTGGGTCATATTACCGGCGCTCCTAGCGGTATCGCTCATTCAGGCATTGGCTTGGCTCAAGGTGGTGCGCGGTTACTCAAGAAGCCTTTCAAGCATGACAGAGGAAAGAGGAGATTTTCCGGTGATTTGGAGCCCTCCATGTCAAATAGAAAATCGATGGACCGGAAATCATTTGCTAGAGAGGATTCAATGGATGGCAATTCTTCGCAAGTAAGCCCTCAGTTGGCCCAGGCTAGGGCTTCTCTGGACGTGGACCGTTCTGTTCCTAACCAGGACTATGCCCTAGTGCAGAAACTGGATCCAGCATCGCAACTACCGGTGGGTGGTGACGACTTAAGCGCCAGAGTGGGCGACCATGTCCCAAGCGCTCTGTCGGGACCCCTTGACAGAAAAAGTTTTGCAAGAAGCAGAAGCAGCAGCTTCAACCGCAGTCTCGCACCGAACACCAACTATCAGGGGCAAGTCACTCTCGTTTCTTCTGAGAAGTTGGCCAAGACTGTGCAACTGAGGGTTTCTCTGGCCTTCGGCGGCAAGATAAAACACTTGTACAAGTCCACTAGCCAAAAGGAGGACGAAACTGGCGTAGCCACATTTGACGAAAGTTTCAGTTTTAAGGGCCCGCCAGAGGCTAGCTTGGTCTTCGGTGCCACCTCTCATCACCTGCTGACAAGGGACAAGGACCTGGGTATTGCACAGATTGCGCTAGACGATCCTCTTGTGCAACAAGGCGGCAATATATCTGTTGAGCTGGGCCGAGGCACCGTGGTTTTCAGGCTGAATTATGGTAAACCCATTGGCGAAAGTGTGCCCCCAGTGCCTCCCATTCCGCAGGAATATCAGTAAGTGACAAGAAGGAGCAAGGTGCGTTCTACTGTGATTTTTTTTTTCAATTCCTATTTTCATTTGTTACATGGACACTGTGAAAATTTAGTGATTGTGTTGTACTAAGACACTCAAATGTATACTCAAAATGTTTATCATATTCTACTGTTCTTCGTCTCGAACATGGCGTTATCCCAAACCCAAAGTTTGTGACTGTCAGTTTACATCCTCACATTTTATTTAGATGTAAAAATGTTCGCCGAAGTTTTTTAAAAAAAGTTTCGTGTTGCTGAAAAAAATGAGTCAACAGGAACTTTTTCAGAAGTCCCGCCGAGGGGGCTACGCAGCTCCGCCCAGGATTCCGGCCTACCGGCCTGACATCCTAGGCGGAGCCGCTTGCCATCTCTGCCTGGAGTCCCCCTCTCCTACGGTCACGCTCGTGGCTACCCACGCAAATGGGCCACCCACGCGGGGAAGCTGCGAAGCCTAGAGTTGCATACGGCATAGGCTGGAATTTCCAACTGTTTGAAGAAAGTGTAGTTGAAGATAGGTCAGATCCATAGGAACGTGCTGTCAGGAACTCTTTTCACAGCTGATCAAAGCCAACCAACGAAATGAGTGCCCAAAGAGTATGTTTGACTTGAAAAATAGTGGATTCCAATACTGTCAGAATGAGCTGTTGTTACTAACCCTCATATTATAGGTCCCAAAGTGGTATCCTTCTGAGAACGCTTCTGTTCCAAAGAAGACCAGAAAGACTGTCCGCCCACAGAAGTTGCGTCCATCTTTGGTCCCAGGTACCGTCTTGATCCTTTTGTCTGGCCGTTTCAGAGGAAAGAGAGTTGTCTACTTGAAGAACTTGAAGGACAACACTCTTTTGGTCTCTGGCCCATTCAAGGTCAACGGTGTGCCATTGAGAAGAGTCAACCCCCGTTATGTGATTGCTACTTCCACTAAATTGTCTTTGGACGGTGTGAACGTGGAGAAGTTTGACGCTGAGTACTTCGCCAGAGAGAAGTTGAACAGAAAGCAGAAGAAGGAGGCAAACTTGTTCCCTGAGCAGCAAACCAAACAAATTAAGACGGAGCGTGTTGAGGACCAGAAGGTCGTAGACAAGGCTTTGTTGACCCAAATCAAGAAGACCCCATTGTTGAAGCAATACTTGGCCGCCTCTTTCTCTTTGAGTACCGGCGACAGACCACACTTGTTGAAGTTCTAAGGGCTTTGACTATATACTAATTTCCATAACTGTATACAACGAAACCCTTCCATTAGTCGAGGTGTATTATTTTACCCTTTTCGTCTGCGCCTTTCTAAATTGCAGATCATAGCTGACTTTTCTCTACATAAAATTTTTCAGCTCATCCCATCCCATCTCATCTCATCTCCTAAGCTCTGGGAAATAAAAGCATTGAATACACACGCGATATGTCTGACATGCTACCAATTGCCACTTTCAACGTAAACGTGAGGCCATACTCGCCAACGCCAGCCATCGATGTGACTAGACCGGTTACTGTGCGTCTAACGATGGCCGCGTTGAACCCAGATGCATACGACGACGAAAAGACCCCAGCTACTCTTAGAATCATCAAGAGAAACCCAGAATACGCTGGTGATAGCGAATTTCTAGGTGAGTTCGATGATGATGAAAGTGACGAGGAAGAGGAGGAAGAAGAAGAGGAAGAGGAAGAGGAAGAAGAGATGAAGCAGAAACAGACGAGCAAGAAAGGTAAGAAGAACGGCAAAGGTGAGGAAAAGGAGCCTGAGTCCGAAGAGGATGACGACGATGATGACGAAAAGGACTCTGATCTGGAAATTATCGATGATGAAGATGACGAGTTTGAAGAATATGTCTTAGTCACTCTGTCTCCTGAAACTCAATACCAACAGTCTCTGGACCTCACCATTGCTCCAGAGGAGGAGGTCCAATTCGTGGTTACCGGGTCTTATTCTGTCACTGTGTCTGGTAACTACGTTAAGCACCCATTCGACGTCCCCTTCATCAGTGATGATGAGGATGATGAGGAGGACGAGGAGGACGAGGAGGGCCACTACCACCACCGCGGTCACGGCCACGGCCATGGCCATCACCACCACCATCATGACGATGATGAAGAGGATGAGAATGAAGACAGCGACGAATACGATTTAACCCCCGACGAAGATGAAATCATCAACGATGAGTTGGACGACTTGGAGGATGCTAGTGACGTGGAAAGCCGTATTGAAGAGCTAATTGACCAAGAGAACAGAAAAAAGAATAAGAACAAGAAGAGAAAGCAAGATGAATCTGAGGTTGCTGAGCCTAAGAAGGCCAAAAAGGAGAAGAAGGAGTCTGCCAAGGAGTCCGTCAAGGAGTCTGCCAAGGAGTCCGTCAAGGAGTCTGCCAAGGAGTCTGCCAAGGAGTCTGCCAAGGAATCCACTAAGGAACCTAAGAAGGACAAGAAGGAGAAAAAAGTTGAGTTCAAAAAAGATCTAGAAGAGGGACCCACCAAGAAACCCAAGACCAAAACTTTAGAAGGCGGAGTGGTTGTCGAGGATCGCACCGTCGGTAAAGGCACTCTCGCTAAGAAGGGTTCCAAAGTTGGCATGAGATACATCGGTAAGCTAAAAAATGGTAAAGTATTCGATAAGAACACAAACGGTAAGCCATTCGTCTTCAAACTGGGCGTTGGCGAAGTCATCAAGGGCTGGGACATCGGTGTCGCCGGTATGGCTGTTGGCGGTGAACGTAGAATTATCATCCCTGCCCCATACGCCTACGGAAAGCAAGCATTACCAGGTATTCCTGCCAACTCTCAGTTGACTTTTGATGTCAAATTGGTTTCTTTGAAATAGATTTCAGGTAGTTCTATATATGTATAGTTGAATCAAAAGCACATTGACAGCTTAAAAAGGTCAAACAATCTATCGCGGTACCTCGGGTTTGACTTTGTCTTTATTAACGTGAAGTACTCTCTCGTATGGAGCCGCTGAGCTTCTTTTTTCTTTGTCTCCCTTAAAGCCGTTCCTGCCGATAAATATAAAGGAGAGTGCAAAGTGAAACAGGTTTTTTCGTTTCCCAAGATCACTTCCTGCTAAAGCAAGTCAAGTGCATAGGAGCAAGTTAAACTGCTACTGCGTTGAGAAGGTAACAAACCAGGCTAGTTAGTTGTTGGTAGTTCTGTTATTCAGACTGTTTTTGATTAGCCGCTCACGCGTAACATCAAGGGAGGATTAGGGAAAAAGGCAAGAGGCCAGAGCTAGACTAGGTGACAAGCATTACGGAACTGTTTGGCCTGACGCTGATATCCATCTGGACAATTTTGGAATTATTATTGGTGGGCTACGCGAATTTCGCTTATTTTTCACAATCAGAAGTGAAAATATCTGTCCCTGGTGCATTACTTATAACTCAAGCAGTCATAGGCTGGAAAAGGTTGGGCCCAACAGACCTTGCTTCAGAGTGTTTCTATTCAAGAAAGGAATCACCAAATACGATTTACAGGTCGGCCGGGCGTCACGTCACATCACGTCACGAAGCGAAGAAAGTAGATCTTTTTAAAGGCTTGGAATCTGACAGAGACAACGCAGTGAATTGCTGACACGAGCGGCTGCTTCATCTAACTGCGCATAACTGTACTTGTACAGTAGTATTAGAAGTCTCTGCACCAGCAAGGGCTAAAAAATACGAAAAAAAAACAACAAAAAAACAAAAAAAAACAAAAAAACAACAAAGTCAAAAAGGGAAAAATAAGGTGAGCAAGCACTTTCGGACCTTTTCTCATCATCATCATTACAACGCGTTGAAGAATACATTTAAAAAGATTAAGCGGCGTGTTTTAATCTCGATTGGTTTAAGGGAAAGAGAGAAGCCTACAATGCCGTTGGTTTTCAAGCAGTTGAAGAAGGTGGCAAAACCTTTGGCCTACACGTCGAGATTTTCCGCCAGGCATCCAATTCATGTAATTTTGATATCATTGCTAGCGTCTGCTGTGGCGTATTTATGTGTGATACAGTTTTACTTCAGTGGACTGCAGTTGAACTCAACAAAGATCTTTTATCCGGAGAACCCTGATGCTGAGCAGTTCTTCAAAGAATGTACGCACTATTATAGGGATCCAGCTAATGGAGGCTGGTCATTAATAACTGCGAGTGAGGCATTAGCTCATTCGAACTCTCAGCATTACTATCTGTTCAATTTGGACTTTGAAAGTGCCAATACGTCCATTTCGTTGCCCAAACCGGAGAACTTACTATATGATGACGGTAACAACAAATTTGTCTTAATGGAGGAACCCATCATTCAAAGAGAATACACCTCAGCGGATGGTACATTGTGGAGATTGAGCAATTACAGAACTCGTGCTTATGAGATTCTAAATGGCCTTTTGTCCATCTTTGAGACGCTCAAACAGAGAATTAGTGAATCTGAAACAACTGATATCGTTATAATCGGTGCAGCTTATTTGACCATGCTTTATACGTTCGTCGGCCTTTTCAAAGATATGACCAAAGTGGGATCCAAATTTTGGTTGGGCTTCTCCGCAATCTTCAGTTCTGCTTGTGCCTTATTCATGGCGCTGTACACGACACAGTACCTCATCAAGAAACCTGTGACGGCATTATCGCTGATCGAAGGGTTACCATTTGTTGGAGTCATGGTCGGGTTCAAGCATAAGGTAAAGTTGGCGGCCTATACTTTACAAAGCTTTGAGAAACTCGGTATTTCCAAAAAAATGACTACGGATAAAGCTATATTTGATGCCATGAGTGCTGAGAGTAGTCGTCTCTTACAAGACCACCTTTTGGGCATCGTTGCATTTCTCGGTTGTTCCATTTACGCCAGAAATTTGGAGGCATTGGCGAATTTTTGCATCTTTGCAACGCTCGTGTTAGTTTATGAGCTGTTAATGATAACTACTTTTTTCTCCGCCGTACTGGCGTTGAAGATGGATATCAATATTATTCACAGATCTACTATCATCAAGCAAACTCTAGAGGAAGATGGCGTGGTACCCTTAACTGCCAACATCATTTACGATGCTGAGGCCAAAACTTCAATTTTGCAGCCTAGTGGTTCTTCGGTTAGTTTGGTCAAAGTGCCTTTTGCTTTGTTATGCGTGATTATTGTAATTTGCAATTTTTTCCCCAAATTTGGCGGTAGATGGGCTTCGGAAACTTTCGCTTCTCTATATTCAGGTTCTTCGGCGGCTAATCTGCCTGATTTTATCAAGGCAAACGATAGCAGTAAGCTTCACCACCAGGTGGTCATATCTTTGGCACCAGTACAGTATTACACTCCCAAAAAAGCTTATCAGCATGTCGAGGACGTGATCGTGCTTTTACTTCGTTACCTAAGTGTGTCCATTCGTGACCGTCTCATCAGTAAGGTCGTTTTCTTTGCATTTGCGATTAGCGCGTCTATCAACATCTACCTATTGAACGCTGCGAAGATTCATTCTAAATATGCCGCTGATGAATATAGCAAAAAGAGTGGTGAAAAAAGAAGCATTTCGAGTCGGTCTACAGTGGCTCAACTGGCTGAACCTGTGAAGAGACTTGGATCGCCTCAGCAAAGCGGAGAAGGTAGCAGTACTACCGGTTGCTATGAATCTAGCGATAGTGATAATGATAGAACTGTCAAGAGGTCATTAGATGTATTGGAAAAAATTGCAAGTGACGGCAAAGTACGTACTTTGAGAAACGGTGAAGTCGCCATGCTAGTGGTCAATGGAAAGATGCCTCTCTATGCTCTGGAGAAGCAGTTGGGCGACACTACTCGTGCTGTTGCAGTGCGCCGTAAGGCGCTCGCGGAGCTTGCCGATGCGCCAGTCCTGGCCACTGAACGTTTGCCCTATAAGCATTACGACTACGACCGTGTTTTTGGTGCCTGTTGCGAGAATGTCATTGGCTACATGCCACTGCCAGTGGGTGTCATAGGCCCTTTGATCATTGATGGTGTTCCGTATCACATTCCCATGGCTACGACGGAAGGTTGTCTCGTTGCATCTGCCATGCGAGGTTGCAAGGCGATCAACGCTGGTGGTGGTGCAACCACGGTGTTGACTAAGGATGGTATGACTAGAGGCCCCTGTGTGCGGTTTCCGTCATTGACAAGGAGTGGAGCTTGTAAAATTTGGCTCGACAGTGAGGAAGGTCAAAACAAGGTAAAGAAGGCCTTCAATTCTACATCTCGTTTTGCTCGATTGCAGCACGTTCAAACTGCCCTTGCGGGTGATTTGCTGTTTATTCGTTTCAGAACTACCACAGGTGACGCTATGGGGATGAACATGATCTCGAAAGGTGTGGAGCACTCTTTAAAACAGATGGCCGAAGAATTTGGTTGGGAAGACATGGAAATCATCTCCGTGTCGGGCAATTTTTGTATGGATAAGAAACCTGCAGCTATTAACTGGATCGAAGGGCGTGGTAAAAGTGTGGTCGCAGAGGCCACAATCCCCGCTGACGTGGTCAAGAAAGTTTTGAAAAGTGATGTCGCAGCCCTGGTAGAGTTGAACATTGACAAGAACTTGATTGGATCTGCTATGGCCGGTTCTGTCGGTGGGTTTAACGCACACGCCGCCAATCTGGTCACTGCCGTTTTCCTGGCCCTTGGACAAGATCCTGCCCAAAACGTCGAGAGCTCCAACTGCATCACTCTTATGAAAGAAGTGGGCGGTGACCTACGCATATCTGTATCGATGCCCTCTATTGAAGTTGGCACCATCGGTGGTGGCACCATATTGGCGCCTCAAGGTGCCATGTTGGATTTATTGGGTGTTCGCGGGCCTCACCCAACGGAGCCTGGTTCCAATGCGCGTCAACTCGCTAGAGTAGTTGCGTGTGCGGTCATGGCAGGTGAATTGTCACTGTGTTCTGCACTAGCGGCGGGTCATCTTGTGCAAAGTCATATGACCCACAATCGTGCATCTAAGCCAACAGCCCCCGTCCCCCAGCAGGATGCCGACATCAAGCGGCTCAAAGAGGGCTCTGTGACGTGCATCAAGTCTTAGTAGTACTCTTCATAATACCATCAGAAGTGTAAATTAGTTCCTTCATATTTCTTTTTTTTTTTCAGCCAAACTGTAATCTTAATACTACTGCTAATTCAATCTATTTCTTCGCAGCCGCGTGGCGGCAACAAATGTTTTTGCCATGCCGTCTCCAAAACGACACACTCTGGCGAACACCCAAGAGGACTACTCAAAAGAAGGAGAACCTCCTAGCTTACCATAAACCTGATATCGTCAACAATCGGTGTGAAGGATCGCGTTAAACTATTTTTCATTCCGTTTGCGAGCGTTTGGGTACTGTAACGCCACTGAAAGTTGAGAAG
This sequence comes from Zygosaccharomyces kombuchaensis, assembly GCA_003705955.2. Lineage (NCBI taxonomy): Eukaryota > Fungi > Ascomycota > Saccharomycetes > Saccharomycetales > Saccharomycetaceae > Zygosaccharomyces > Zygosaccharomyces kombuchaensis. The sequence goes on from PPJZ02000001.1 coordinate 86,342, forward strand.
TTGATACAGAGGCTCAAAGCAGTCTAAAAGGCCAGGAGATGAACAGGTGGTGACATTATATTACGACACCTAATTCAAAATATGATGATGACCCTCTTAAGGCTCTGATTAGGAGGGAGAATCCTGAGTATGTGACGTGTCTAAACGAGCTGAGAAATTAATCGAAAAATAAGGCCAGTTGATGACCCACAAGCTGTTGGAATATGTGAGATCCTTGTCAATATCCCATTGACTGCGATCGATGGAAGTAGATTCCATGTGCGCCTCTCATTTGGTCATCTGACTGTGAGTCACGTGGTGCTGCTTCCCGTGTTACTCTTATAGGTTGGACCTTCTCAATCGCAGTAGAAAATTCCAAGTGTGACCGCACTGAATGAAGTATTGTTGGTCTTTGCCAAGAGCAACTGCGGGTAAAAGGTCGAAAACGCCTTATACGTTTAGAAACAAGGATCATTAGAGCACGATATGAGTGCAGGTTGTGAAGGGGGCGCCTCTGGGGCTCTACTTCCGGCTTTCGACGGAGGTGGAGCAGCTAAGGATCACGATGGGACTGGGATCAGTATTAGCGACGATGGGATATTGGTAGGGGACAACCAGCCTAACCAGGTAAACGTGCGTGTGAGCACTTTGATTAAGGGAGCATCACCGAACGATTCAAGGATTTTGGGACCAACCCAGATGGAGACTAGTGAAGGCGGTAAACTGAAGAGAAACTCATTTGCCTGTATCAACTGCCATTCTCTAAAGCAAAAATGTGTCCCTTCCGATTTTAATGACATCTACAGGAAGCCCTGCATTCGTTGTCTGAAAAATGGGAAACTCTGCCGGTTCGATCTTTCCAAAAGGACCCGTAAGAGGAAGCGTCGCGATTCTCCAAACTCCACTCCTTCTAGCACCTCCCCGAAGCTGGATTTGCGAGACGGTAGTGATATAAACTGTGTGAAGAAAGAGTATCCCAGTAGTGTCAGTTCTCACCATGGTCCGGAAATTCTTCAAGGGAATCAGCATCCATTACCGGAGTTGTGGTCAGACACCTCCCAAGCACCAGCCGCTGTCACTACGGCAAGCGGTTTCAACACGGCAGCGGCGGCGGCAGCTGTTGGAATTCCCGGCAGTGTCCCTGTCATGTACAATGCGCACAATACTTCTTTATCGATCCCGAGCATTTTACTGGGCAACAACATGGGGACCATTCCGGAAGGTGTACCTAATGCGATGGCCATACCAGCACCACCTAATGGAACTTTGGGAAACGATGGTAACAATCACAATAGTAATAATACCGGTACTGGTAACGACGGCAATAGAACTCATCCACAAGACGGGCGAGATCCCCCCTCAAAGAGACAGATGCCACGCAGAGAGAATCAAAGCTATTTCAAGAGACATCTGAATAGCTTACTGACTTATCACAAGGGGAAAGTGGGTCAGATTTCGTCCACTTTGGAATCTTTGGTCAGTCAATGGAATACGTTGGTGCAAAGTAGCATGACCATCGCTACGGTGTCAGATCCAGTCTCACTCGGAATCATTTTCCAAGAAGAAGCCGAATTTCGTCTGCGGACTTTCCTCAAGGAGGTTGTGCCTGAAGTAAATTTGCCATTCGTAGATATCCGTCCGGATATAACTGTGGATGAATTAAGGCACGAGAAGCCCATTCTTTTCTCAACGATCATGTCTTGTGTTTCCGCAATGATGACGCAAGAGAATTCCACAATAAATACAAACATGAAATTGGATAGCTTTCTGTTGGCTCTCCTGACAGATCAAGTTTTCAAAACAAACAACAGATCGATCGAATTAATCGAATCCCTTTTGACGTTATGCTTGTGGTACAATTTTCCTGAATGGGCCAACAAGGCGAGGTACCATATTTTCAACTATATTTGCGTCTCTTTGGCCAGAGAGATGGGGCCAACTCTAGTAAATCGAGCCTTTGGTATGTTTCTTGAGGAAGACCCGTCTCAACCACAACAACATTTAGCTGCTCCTTTGGAACAGTACGAAAATGGCCCACGTTTGATTTTGCTGGTTTATATCTCATCTTTGAACATTTCCATCTTCTTGAGGCAATCCATTAAGGCACGTTGGTCTCCAGCTATAGAAGAGGCTTGTCAAATTGTCATTAGTAGAATGAATACTCAAGGTGGGCTTTTTGGTTCCGAAGATGATAAGAATTTGGTCGTCTTTGCCCGTTTGAACCACGTATTAGAAAAGATTCACGTTAGTCTCCATGAAAACAGCGAAATTGCTGAAGGACAAGATGAGGATCCTGAATTCACACAAAGGTACATAGATCGTCTGATCTCAAAGTACCAGTTTGAATTGAACGAGCTGTACAGGGAGATCCCTCAAAATCGCCACAGGGTGCTGGCGTATTTTTACTCTGTGGAAGCCTACGTTTATCAATACATCATCCGTAATTTCATCGACAGGATGCCGACCAAATATGGGTTAGGCCCTCTGCCTGCTGAGATAAGCGATGCCTTTTTGAAATGTTACGATTATTGTGCTTTAACTTTGAAAGAATTCGTGAAATTGACGCCAAGACTCGTCACTGCATTGCCTCTCTTCCACTCTTCTCGAATCATATACACAGTCGGGATGCTCCTTTTAAAACTTAGGTATGCCGCTGTCGCGTTGCCTGCCTTCCAACAATTCGGTCCTTATACAGAGAGTGCCTTTATGTTGGTCATGGAAGTATCAAAACTGCTAGAGGCGACTTCCAAAATTTTTATCTTCAACAACTTCCTTTACAAACTGCAATACGTTGTAGCTCTGTTTGTGCAAACCTACGGCAACAAAGTGAAAGCCTTTACCTCAAATGGCCATAAGTTTCACCCAGCAAGATACTATGACAGAAATGCTGCAGAAGGAAGATCAGCGGCAATACAGGCATCATCTGGTCCTCGGGAATCCGGTGTACTATTGAACGCTGCCTATCCAACTGCTACCACTTCAGACATAATTCTTCCGGTGCCAAATAACCCTTCAGAATTTGAGAACCATATGGGCCTGCCAGTAGCGTCTTGCTACGATAGGCGCCACTTCAATTCCGCTGACGTACAAGTAACATCTGGAACATCTAGTGAGAATGTCGATGACAATTTGGCAGACGTGAACTCGATAGTTTGGGGGTTCAATGCATTAAATGAGGAGTTTTGGACAGATATTTTTTTTAACGATCTATAACACCTAATAAAATAAAAATAATAGAAAAGAGGACATGACATTGCAATGAGCTGCTAAGGCCCGTTAAGAAACTCTCTAGCGTCTCCTACATAGTATACATCTTGTAAGCTTTAATTCCAACCACCGATCAAATTTGAACTAAACATTGCTATTGTTCATTGACCAATCATGGGCGCTAAGAAAGCCTCCAGGGTTAGTATGAAATTTCTATTGTTGATCTTTCTGAATCCTTGACCTCTAGTCTCGTTGTAATTTTCAGCAAAATCGTAAGGTGAAAGCAGATTCCATGTAACGTATTTCACGTAAATGTGGCTGTAGATATATTGCAATACATGGGAATACGAAGCCTGTTTATAATCGGATAACAGTACAAACCAAAGCCCCGAAGCGGTACAATATGTGTGGATTCTGTATTTACCAATGGATATGCTTCTTATTTCGTTGTTGGAGTCCTCGTCGGACAGTTTCTGTGTGACTGAACGAAGGGAATATATCATCCCATATAGTAGTTTGGCGGTCTCTTCATTCTGTTTTGAATTTATGGTTCCACTAGAGCTATTAGAGATCAAAGTCCATTCCCTGTCAAAGATGCAATTACAATGTTTATCAAAGATCCAAAACGAATAGATGGCCATGTTTAGAAATCTTGGTCTTCTTTGAAATTCATCAGGACCTATGTTTTTTCTTTTCAAGCTTCGTGAAGTTAGCCAAGAAAATTCGAGCAAGGCTGAAGTGGCAAAATGTCACTATACTTGATTTACAGGTATTTCGTAGTATTTAAAAGCTTAACAAGTCAATTTCACCTGAGGTATTACCTGCAACTGTGGTGTCGTTTTCGGGTTGTTTGTCCGTCTCGGCTGCTTTCAATTCACCAAAGGCATCGTCTTCATCTTGTGTGACAAACTCGCTCTCCTCTATTTTGCGTTCTGGCTGAGATTGTGCCTTCGGTGCTGTTGCAGCTACCATTGAAGATTGTAGAGGTTCAGCAGACTGTTTGGCATTGGAAAACAGTGAACTGAATGGGTCAACCTTCTTGGGCTCAGCTGCGATAGCTGGTGACACTTCAGGTGCTGCAATGAACGTCGCTGTAGGCGGTAAATCTGAAGCTGCATTGCTGCTAAAAGTACCAAATGCATCATTCGACCCAAAAGAGCTCGCTTTCTTCGTGGGCGGAGCACATTGAAATTCACCGAATTCATTCGCTTCATCCGCACCATTCGGATGGGCTAGTAGGTCCCTGGCCTGCGGTCTATCAGCATCCTCTGTTTCTTCCTCCTCTTCCTCTTCCTCTTCGATCTCCTCATCCTCATCGGTGTCATAATCGGCACTTATACTTATACCTTTGGGTCTGTTAGTAGCAAGCCCCACTGGGGGCACCGCAGCACCAGCCACGCCGCCAGCCATACCTTTATACTTCTTAGAGGTCTCTCTGGCTTTCTTCCTCTCCGTCCGAATTCTGTCATCATCGCCTAGGAGCTCCGTCAGAGACTTGGCCCTGCTCCTCACGTTGATACCTTGATCCTTACCCTGAGAGTCCACATAGTGGAATGACTCTAACATTTTGATCAAGCTCATACTACAACGTGTGTCATCTATGAACCGCTCAGAGCCGTGTTTGATCAAATAATCCAATAACTGCAGCGCTTTATAGATTTGTCTCCACTCCCCAGCGGTCTTTTCTGTAAATCTCCTGAATATCATACCCAGGATCTCCTCCCTTTCCCGTAGGTTATATGTACCTTGTGCAATGTACTCCATCAAGGTTGAAGAGGCCCCCCAAGGCTCATTGTTGGTAGCTTCACGGACTTTGGCTTCCATTTCTGTATAGTTGAAAACCACATTCTGAGCCCTTCTGAAGTACTTCTTGGCGTCATAGAGCGAAACGTTCGCCAAACTATCCTCAATGCTCATCCTCTCAGCTGCAAATGACCTCCCAGACCAGCGTGCCTGGCCCATTGTGCCCTAGAGTGATCAAGGAAAAGCGATTTAGCGGTTTATTTGACGTTGGAAGAAATCTTCGTTATGAACGACACTATATAAATACCGGAACTCTGGATTTACAATTCACCAGAGTCTTCGATCACCACTTCGGCCTTTGGTCTTCCCGATGGAGTGCCAAGGGCCTCAATATCCTTGACGATATCCATGCCCTTGGTCACTTCCCCAAAGACTACGTGATGGCCGTCCAACCATGGGCAGGGCACAGTAGTGATGAAAAACTGGGAGCCATTTGTGTTAGGGCCTGCATTGGCCATGGATAGCAAACCAGGTTTGGTATGCTTTAGAGAGAAATTTTCGTCTTCAAACTTGGCTCCGTAGATGGACTTACCACCGAACCCACCGGTCAAGTCGGTGTCACCACCTTGTAGCATGAACTGGGGGATGATTCTGTGGAAGGGAACGCCTTTGTATCCGTACCCCTTCTCGCCAGTGCATAACGCCTTGAAATTGGCTGCAGTCTTGGGTACAACGTCGTCGTAAAGTTCAAATTCGATTCTACCGATTTTCTTCCCATTGACAGCGGGGTCAAAAAAAACTTTGCTGCCCAACTGAGGACAAGCACTAGAGAATAAACGGGCCTGTTTGACGAAAGACTGTCTGAGCATGATCAGGATGTGTTCTTTTTTTCTTTCTATTTCAAATAAAGGTGGGATGGGATGAGATGGAATCCTTTTAAATCCTTCGAAATTTCGCTTCAAAATCATGTGGTAGTACGGCTGTATTTATTGACAAAACGCTGGGTCCAGATTGGCTATTCCATCAAGGACCTGACATTTTGGAACTGTGCGAGAAGTATGGAAAGCGATTGAATGGCAATTTCGCGGTCACATTCCTCTACAGCATCCTCCAGAGAAGGCAGTACAGCGGCGGTGCGGCCGTGTCTTCTGTCTGGAGCATAGAGCGAGTGCCTCATCCATGGACGATCCTGCAAGCCGACTTTAGTAATGAAAAGCTGGTCCAATAATTTTAGCTTGCTGTTGGCTCTCAGCAAACGGATGTAGATATGTATTTTCTTGTAGAACTGCCATCCCTGGAAATCTTGGCTGCATAGGCGGTTCAAGCGTTCGTTTTGCTGGTCGAAGAGAGGGGACTCCTGCGACTCAATCATAGCTAAGATATCTGAGACAGCCTTGGCTAAGCGATGCAGTTGCCTGTCGTAGGGAAAAATTGCTAGCAGTTGCTTGTGCCACGTCTTGTAGGCGTCCTGCACCTGCGAGAAATAAGGTTTTGTCTTGAAGGAGATGAGCTCCTTTTCGCTTAGCATGAGTGAAGTGAGCCCTGTGAGCACTGCCATTGTGTGGTGCAAGTTGTACTCGGGGTCCAGTTGCGTCTCCATCCATTTTGGTGTGTCGTAGTTGGAGTGGAACGGCAGTATAGGGTCACCAGTGCCGTTGTTCCGGAAGCCGCACGAGGCAGATGGTATGCCCAAATGATACTGAAACGGCCCGTAATCAGACTCTGCAGAGAAGGTGCCACTAGAGCCATTCGAGATAGCCATCCATTCGTCGTAAAGAGTCCAATTGTCCCCGTCTTTAAAATTTGTATATTTTGAAGCCTCGTGGATGATCTCATCTAACAATGGGTTGGCACTACAGTGGAATTGGCTACCTGTAATGGTTGCATCTAAGTTAATGTATGCCAGAGCGTTTCTTTTCAAAATTTGTGAGTGGTCCTCTACATATTCTGTAGACCCTAGCATGCCAGGCGAACCGCCATCCCAGCTTATCAACTTTATGGGCTTCAGTGGTGTCCACCCATGCTTCAACAGTTCACTCATGCCGCGGGCCGTCTCCAGCAATATTGCACTTCCGCTATTGCTCACACCAGCTCCGCCAACTCCCCAGGAGTCTCTGTGGTTGCCGATTATTATGTCGTACTCTTGGAAAATGCCTGGTATCTCCACAATCACATTGGTTATCTCAACAGCTTTGTAATCTTGCTCATTTTGCAGATGAATTTCCACACCCATAGGTGAAGGCCCAGCGAAATAGTCAAATCCATCAATGTCACCACCGTGGCCCAATTGAACTCCAAGGCCGTTCAATTCTCTCAATAGAGGGCCCACTTCTTTGGCACTCATTGGTACCGAAGGAATCGTGGGTACTTTGCCAGCTGGCGCCAGTCTTTCGACCGTTGGGTACTTTGATGAATAACCTGGAGTTGTAGGGTCGCCATCAAAATCAGTTAGAAATGCTACTGAGCCTCGTTCAATGCTACTTTCATGTCTAGCAGGACCATCAGGATAAGCCTTGAATCCGTTTTTTTCCGTGACAAGGCCATCATCCTGTGGATCAGTATATATAATAACACCAGAAGCACCGAACAGCTCTGCAAATCTCATTTGCAATCCTTGCGATACTCTACCGCGCCGTATTATATGGATCTTGTCCTCAATATCGACTTCTGCGTCCAAAAGCTTCATATAATCCTTGGCCGTACCATAATTGCAAAACACGTATTGCGCTCTAACTTTACCGCTGGCAGAATAGGCGTGATACCCGTGCACCCTTTCCTCACTACAGCTTATTGGGTCCTCCTTTAAGCAATCCTCCATCATAGTGGCGTTAAAGACGACTTCTTCATCTCTGTAAAGTGTGATACCAGTGTGAACTGCTTGGTTGATCCACGGGTAGTACTTCTCGAGCTTTGGTTGAAATCCCATCTTTTTGAACTCTTCAATGGTATACTTTAAAGCACCCTTGTCCCCAGTACTATGAGCTCTTTCGGTATACTTCAGAACATGTTCACGGGCATAATTCTCATTCTGCAAGGCACCCAGGTATATCCTGTACACTTCAGCTTCAGTCGCTTTGGAGGAGTGAAGTCGTCTTATGTCTCTCACCAACGATGTCCTCGGAGCAAATGCCGCTAAAAACCCACAGTAAACTGTTAAACTCGCAAGTATCAGGTAAAAGAACTTTTTCTTGTCCAAATGCTCCTTTACAACTTCATACCCGCTCATTATGCTCGAGATTGTGTTACTTCTGTGTCTAGGATCAGTCAGGTCAGAGCGGTCCATCAATAACGGTTGTTCTTCGTTACCAAAGGGTATCGGTACCGTCAGATGTGTACTGGTCTCTCTAGGTTCATTGCTGGTATTTCGACTCATCCTTCAATCGTTGACCTAACTCTTTTCCGTGGCTGAGTTTGTTAAACAGTGCTTATATCTTTCAGTCAAACTTAATCCCCTTACAATGGAACTCTTATAACGTACACGTGAAATACAAATTATACCATCAAAAAGGCAATCAACGGTTAAAAGCTGAACCTCTTCTCATCACAGTAGGAACTTCAGTTTCGCTGTCCTGGACTCTCCAACGAGATCTTCTAGCTCCTCACACCCTGACATCAAGCTATGGTCAGTATATTCGAATCCTGGGACGACTATTTCGCTGATGAGCAGACCATTAGAAAACTGCTCGTTGGGGAGCACAAAGCTGGCTTTGTAGACACCGCCTGGCACTACCCACTGGGATACCTCACCATTTGCATAGTCAAAGCCCACTTTAAAAGATTTCAATCGTCCATCAGGATATATGAGCACATATTGACCCCTTCCACGCTGCAAAATGTGGATGATACGATTCTTGTTTTTGTGTAGTTTGCCAATCGGAGATGAAGGAGTCAATAGATAGTGTATCAAAGTGGAATAGTTGCGTCTAGTCAGAGCGTCCCCCTTTGGAGCTATATTGGAATCCACTGCATGGGAGTTCAGTGGTAGGTGAGTACTCGATTCAGCTACGGACATAAAAAAAGGAGAGCGGTCCGTCTCTTTAAAGAAGCCACCTTCTCTGTGCTCGATTAATTGCCAGTCATCTATGATTCTTTGCAATGCCGTGGGAGGTGCTGAGGCTGGCACTTTTACGAAGCAGGGAGGATTTATCTCAGCTTCTGGAGCTTCGTCAACGCTAGGGGAATTGAAAGCACTCATCGAGCCGCCGATTTGTCAGTTTGTTTGTTAAAGGGAAAAGGTAATGTTGAAGCCAAAATTAAAAGGTTGCAAGCTAAATGTTAACATTAGATAGTAAATGAAAAAAAAATAAAAAACAAATCTGAAAACACCTTGAATACTTTGATTCTATATAAATGTACTTAAGCTTCTACCTTAATCTCCTTCTCATGGACACTCTCCAGAGAAACGTCTGCCTTCCTTTTCAAGCTCTCCACGGCTCTCTTGTCCGCTGTAACGCCGTTGACAGGTCTGAAATATGGTTGGCACCTCCAGTAAGGCACTACATAGTAAGATCCTCCCCATAGCTCAACGTCTCCCTTGATAATTATATCTTTTTCTTCAATATCTGGATGTTCAAATACGGCCCGAACCACTTGCTCTACCGGTATTATCACTTTGGATTCCCAGACCTCCAAGGGGGCCTTGGCATTTAATGTTGCCAGAGAGGTCCTCACATCAGTGTGCTCGGGCAGAAATGGACGTAAAATCTTGAACAAGTGTGATTTTAAGGAATTACGCGACGCATGTGATGCCTCATTGGCCTTCACAATTTCAAAATATTCTCTGGCAATTTTGTCTACTCGAGGAAACACCTTGTCCTTATCACTGGAGTCCTCTGCATTGAAAATACCTGGATTGTAGAGATTTCCTTCAGCACTCATTACTGCGTCGCAGTTAATGAAGCCCACGCACCTGGAAATATCCTCTGGATAAAGCACATTGCCGTTGGCGAAGAAAACAGTGTCTTGAGGTAAGTTTTCCCTCAGGTATTTGATAGTTTCCCAATTGGCCAATCCAGATTTCTGACCCTTCTGTTCTCTAAGACGCCCATGTACTGTCAAAAACTGGGCACCCGCGTCTAGGACCATCTTGGCATACTCCAAAGTTTTCTCCTTCTCCGGGAAAATACGAATCTTGGCAGTAACAGGTACATCCAAATTATTATGCAAATTTCTAATCAACTTATGAACTAGATCCCACTCCTCCATGAGAAATGACCCGTAATGGCCCTTCTTAGCGATGCCCTGTGGGCACCCCAAGTTCAAATCCACGGCGTCACAATTGTCTTGGACCAGTTTTGCTGCTTGTAGCAAATATTCTGGATCATTTGCACAAAACTGAACTATCAGGGGTCTATCGATTTTTTCATCTCCATCTAATTCACACCACATATCCTTTCTGTACTTGGCAGAAGTCGCAAACAGTTTGGCATGGAACATCGGTGTATATGCTAATGTGGCCCCATACCTTCTCGACAAAATTCTCCATGCCAGCTCAGATTGATCCACCATTGGAGCCACGATCTTCTGCGGACGACCAATCTTGTCGAAAAGTTCTCTACCCCGTAACTTCTTGGAACCCGTCATCTTAGAGAGAACCGTTTCGAACGCGTGTAGAAACCTGCTCAATCTCGAACCAATAATTTTGAAGACTAGTATTCGCCTACAGACTAAACTGAGTCCACATCATTTACTTGAACTCAAAAAATTATATGATAAGTTACTATGCTTCAGCTCATCTCTGTATTTCTCAAAAATTTTCGCTTCAAACAGAAAAAAAAAAAAATTCCCAAAGGCAATAACATTTTTAATGATCCGTGAATCTTGTTCTATAATGACGATTAGTACTAATAATATTATTACTATTCTTGAGGGGGATAATCATCCCAGCTTATTTCTCTTGTCTTCGTTATATATTGCCCTTGCCTGTAAAACGTGGGCAAACAGTAGCGCGATGGGCCATACGGGGGCATCACCTAGGATTCTTACTCCCAGATACAGGCAACGAGTGGACAATCTTGCCCTTATAATTACAGCAGCTGTTTCAATCATCGGAGTGTCTGGCCTCACTGCCTTCTGCGCCAGATCGTTGTCCAATACCTCCACGTCAAGCGCACCTTTGGCCTGCACTCGCAAGAACTCTGAGTACGACTGAACGTTGTAACCCTTGGGAAGCAGATGCTGTTCCACTTTCTTCAAAACCTTCTCCGATTTGAGCCATAACAGTCTGTCTGACGCATTGATGATGGGGGCCTGTGGGTTTGTTGGGTCAAACTCTTGGGCCCACCTCTCGACCCGTTTCATGTGCTCTGCCATGATTAGAATGGAAGAGAACATGCAAGTGACGGAAAATATCGGAGTACGGAATGCTGATGTCTCAGCATTTTTCATGACACAGGCAGTGTCTGCCCAAAAGTCGATGATGTTCAATGCGTAGTCTGTTGCCTCTCTGAGAGACTCCATATCATAGCACAAGTTGTCCACAACTTCGTTCATACCCTTCCAGTCCTTAGTCCAAGCCTTGTTCATGACGGGACATATGTTTATGCATTTCCTGATGTTTGCAAACAAGTGCAACGGAATGATAAGTCTCATGGAGGGACTTTCGTTTATTATGGGAATGTTTTCTTTGTTACGCATTAAAATACCACCGCTCTTGATGTAAATCGCTTCCCAGTATTTCAACATGGACTCGATAATGGGTCGAGAAGTCATTCTCCATTTAATCTCAATCGTCTGTAGGTTTTCCTCATTTTTCAAGTGAGATCTCTCCATGAATATCTTTTCAAAGATAGAGATTAACATGGATAGCAGTGTCTTGAAAGAAACTTTGGAGTTCTCAAAATAATATTGACTACCCGTAGAGATGTACATTAGGCATCGCTCGTAATCCTCGCACCCATTCGCCAATTGAATCAGAGAAAACTTGGAATCCAATACTATACGATATTTGGCCATCATAATGGACCATTCCGTAGGGGATTCACAAAGATACAATTTCTCATAGTAGCACGGTACACCGCATTTCAAATCGATCGAGTGTAGACTACAATCAAGCCCCACCAACGAGGTGAACAAATTCGAGATTAAAAGAATAGTGTGGCATGTTCTTATACGCGCCTGCGCTGTAATGAAGTAGTCGTAGTTTTTCTGAGTTTGTTCAGGGTTATTATATTGCGCTCTGATCTGTGCCAAGACCTCTGGATCATCTTGGTTATCAAATACGTGATCACTCTCAATGGGAGGGTTCTGTAGGTTCTCCAAAGGCAAGTTCAACTTGGTAATCTTCACGAGATTGACCAAAGTCATGATTCGTGATTCCATGCTTTTGTTGACGCTCGAATCATTGCTAAAAATGCCCAAGAACGTCAAAAGCACCATCGATTGAGTTAACCACAACGGAGTCGATTCGTAGTGGCCCTTTGTGTTTGCCAAATATGCCTTGACACATCTCCACGATACGTTAGAAAGTAACATACCGTGCGAAGAGTGGAATGCGTAAAGGGCACCAATCATGCTCACCGACAACATCAACGGGTAGTTCTCCATCGTGGGGACCAAGGAGTGCAAATGCACAAAGGCGAAATAACGATGAAATTCGTACTGGTACAAATTGGCATACGAGTTTAACTCTTCCACGGTAGGGAAAACATTCGATGCCAAACTGTTTTCAGCGATGATTTGAGCGCGGAAATTCTCGTCGAATAAGCACAGCTTGGTGCATTTCCTAAACTGTGATGAAGTCTCTCTAATATCCGGTGGCGAAGGCGACGACGGTGTGGGCTTCGTTGAGGGCGAAGACAACAGAGAATAGGATTCGTCAAACAAGTCCCTCTGCCTAGATTTGAAAAGTGACGACACCGAGGGCCCCAATGACATGCTGTTTTGAGTCTGGTTGCTCGTTGGACTCTGATTACTTTTAGGACTCAAATTGGGGCTGCGGGACAAGGTGATGTTCTCCCCCATACTGTGCTGCTGCTGCTGCTGCTGCTGCATGGGAACCGAGAGGTTATAAATATTCGAATGCGGCGTGACACTGGCTGTGGAAGGCGCGTCTGCAAACCCCACATCGTTGATCGTTTCGAAATTGACTTTGAAGTGCGGCTCCAAATTCTCATCAGATATGAATTCACCGGGCAGCCAATGTTGCTCGTCTTGCATGAATTCATCCGTCTGCTGATGATGCACTTGCTGTTGATCGCTGTCCAAAACGTCCTGCGGTTGGAAAAGCGTAAGACTCGAGTTCTCGTCTGCACCTGCCCTCGCAAACCCGCCCGTACCACCGCCAGACCCCATAGTGAGGAAATTCGTCAACGGCGTATCGTGCGGCCTGTCGTCGTCTAGATTGAAATCCGGCGGCAGTCCCAAAAGACCTACATCTACAACACCAGACTCGACGGCCTTCTCCATCAGCTCTTGAGCCGTCAACTGCGGCGTGGAAAACCCAACTTGATGCGGACCCTCCTGCGGTTCAACCTCTCTGACCACTTGGGATGAGGAGGAATCGTTCACGTAGGAAAACGCGCTCGAGGCAGAAAACGAGGCGTGCCTTTTCCTCCTATAGGGCGTAGTGACTTCGTAGATACACGACGCTGACGACGATGACACATCCCCGGATAGGGCATTCATCGTCGCTTCCCTCGCGGCCTTCTTCAACTGCGCAGTCGTCCTCGCCATTGGGTTGCTTGGGGTAGGCAAGATGGATTCCTTGTTGCCCAGAACCTTTATAATGTTCCTATCCGCGGGATCCCCGCCATTTTGGTCATCCGCTGGGGCTTTCTCCCCGAGGGCCTTGGACACCAAACTCGCATGTAGTTTGTGCTGGTGCCGCAGCACCAGGTCCCTCCTGGCAAAGCACCTCCCGCAAAACACACATAGAAACGGTTTCTCATTCGTATGCGACCTCTGGTGTCTCTTCAAATGCTCCTGTCTTACAAATCCTCGTGTACAGACGCGGCAAAGAAACGGCCTCGGTTTATCAGTCTTAATCGTCCTCGACTTCTTCGGAATGGGCAACATCGGCGTTGGTGAGTTTAGCTCCTCCGAAAGACCGGCTGAGGTCTCCTCAAACCCTTGTGGATCCCTGGACATGGCCGTTTCCTGGTGCTACACTCCTCTGTTTTGTTTTGTCTTGTCTTGGTCTAACCACCACCAGCTGCCATTCTTTTCAGAGCGTCATCGGCTCGAAATTTCACACGGCGAACGACGGGAAAAAACGAGAACGAAAAAAAAAAAAAAAAAAAAATTTCACCAGTATAAAAGGGCAGCAATGCGGTGACAGGAGTTATAGAACGTACTTCCCACTTTTTAGCTTACCACTTTGTCCAATTTCCGCTGCTAGACAGTACAGTCGCGTGTGTGAGGTATACTCATCGTTGTGCGACTGTGATATGCTCGCGGAGAGATTAAAATGGCACTCTTTAAGAACTCTGGTGGATAGTAAGATGAGACCGGAGTGTCAGGGAGTGGCGATATCGTATTTTAGCTTGCACGTGATTCTTTATGCTGGTAGCATCGCGTATCTTGTTCATGTGGAGGACGGGCGCTGCCTGATGGCGACTTGCCCTGGATGGTTATCACTGGAGCACCACCGTGGGTCGTCTAGCTCAATGTCTCGTTCATCCTTGTTCCGTAAAGTGGCGAGTAGAAGTTCAAGTTTGGCGGCTAACGAGAAAAACATGCCTTACCAACGTAACAAAAAACAAGGCCAAACGAACCAACTTCATTCGACCAATATCATTCTCTAAAAACTACAAATATACAAACACCAATGTCTACAGACGGAGCGTCATTGCTTCGGAGTATCTACGGGCTTCGAAGCAGTCTCAGCCTTTGGGGTGGCCTGCATAGGACCCCTCGACACCCCGCGAGGAAACACTTTGTCCTTCTCCCTCACCAGCAGCTCATGACATTGACTGTCGTGCTCCGTGTGCTTCAAATAGAGGTAATTATGCAGCGCCATGCCAAAATCAACTCACCCCCCCCACTTAGCCCATTGTGTCAAAGACAATACAGCCCATACTTGTACTCTTATATACAGTCGCTCTCGGTGGGACTCACGCGATATATCCTCACGGGGCTCACTAGGGGACCAAACATGAGGTGCTCTATGCAATAAGGCTCCTGTTCCGTAGAAGCAACCAGCGAGACTTTCATGAGGTACTCGCTGCAATAAGTCTCGAACGCGGAAAGCGTGGATTGGTTTCGAACCGTGCACGCCACAAGGCACGCCGCATGCGTCTCTCGCAAACAGGAGCAAAGCTTTGGAATCACCGCCGTGTCATAGGTCACGTCCGCTGCCACCACGAGATCCGCGTGTGCTGGTTCATCCACCCCCCAGCGAAGTAATTGAGCCGTGGTTTTGCCCGTCACTTCGTTTAGTTCAAAGGTCTCGCGAAGTTGTCTCACCACGACCTCACTGCCATCTGTGGAAAGCACGTCGTGGCCTTTCATCGCAAGCGCGGTCGAGACCAAGCCAGTGCCAGCCCCCAGCTCGAGGATCTTGCGTGGCAGTGTGTTGCGCAAGAGGTACACGCAGAGGTACAGCGAGGCCTCCCAGGTACGGTGACCCGTGGTGCCGTGGCCGATAAGCCTGGGGGTCTCCGGAATCCGAGGTCGAATCTGGTCCGTGAGCGCATACGTTATGATGTCCGGCTGGGGGAATGGGTCTTTTGGGAGCAGCGTGACGATCTTGCAGTAGAGAAGATCTGCGAGGGACCCGTCCGGGTCCTCAAGGGACCCCTTCTCGAACATCTCTACGAGGACGCGCACGACCCCTCTGGCGTACGCCGCTGGGACGCTGTCGAGCTGTCTACGTAGTTCGCTAGTGGTTAAGGAGACGGTTCCTGGGAGGAACGCCCGGATCTTGCTGGGCGGACAGCGACGCTGGACCAGGTCGTAGAATTCCATCCTCTACGGTTGCGCTGCTGGGATGGGGGCGAGGCAAGAATAGTTGGCGATGGCTGAGCGCTGCGGTTTGAAAAAGTTGAGTGCCCTTCGTTTATCGACTGCTGTAAACGTTGCGTGAACGCTGCGAGAAAAACAACAACAAAAAACTGGTAATTTACTCTACGCAAGAGGGAAAGCAAGGTGCGGATAGTGAGTGACACCTTCGATAACACTGGGTGATCCGCGCGCGACGCACCGGAGTAGTTTTGCATTGCACTGTGACAGTGTGTTGTGCATTGGCGATCGCATTAGCGATCGCGAAAAAAAAAAGGAAAATGTACCCACACATGAGCGAAATAGCAGTGCACCTATTATTGTTTTCCACTCCGGTTATTCAAACTGGAGAAATTGTCGCTTGGGCGAGAGGCGACTTGCAAGGGCCAGACTGTGGCACACCTGTCTGTGTAACATCGAATAAAAAGAATTACTAGTGGACAAGTCCGGAGTCGAACCGAAGACCTCCCCCATGCTAAGGGGGCGCGCTACCAACTACGCCACATGCCCGGCAGAACTAGTTGGATTGGTTTGATCGGACTCTGCTCCAACTGCAAGCAGCAATGGCACGCGTCTCAGACGCGCGGTTGCCCTTCTTCCTCTTTTTACAACTGAATATTCACTTCTCAATGGCATTACGTATTATATATTCTCTCGAGGACCGCTAGTATCCAAACACTCTCAACCTCTTAACCCCCCCGTCTGGGATGATGGTCAATTTCACTCTATCTATCTCGACATCTCTGCCCACGGCAAACTCGTGTTCCTTATCAGGGCCCGTCTTCGTAATGGGGACCAACTCCAACGACCCGCCGGGCCCGTGGCCCTCCACTTGCACGCTCTGCGGGAAATTTCCCCTAAAATGCGCCGTGTCCACCACGATCTTCTCTATTCTCCGGGAAGTCTTGCCCAATTGAACCACGACCCAGTCCGTGTGGCCCACTTGCCTGGACCTCGTGGTCTCCCACCCGTCTGACATGTCCTTGCCGCGTCCCGGCAGCAACAGGTTGTCCGCGGAACCGAAATGCTGGTCAGACACTTCCACCGCCACGCCGCCGTTCAAAGAGGAGCCCAGGTCGATCATCCCGCCCTTGGACTGCACCGTTGGCGGCTCCACCCTGCCGTAGAGACGGAACCTGGCAATACCTCCGTCGGGATACATCTTGAGCTTCACATGCGTGTATCTGTCGCCCGTCAAGCCCTCCCTGAGGAAGAACTGCCTCTGCGACGGCCCGCACTCACTCTTGCCAATAACCTCTTGCCATCTGGGATCGTTCTCCGCCAACTCGTCCTGCGACTCGCTGTACAGCGCATCCACAGAGATGGCAGGTGCATGGTTGCCGTCAAAGAAAGCCGTGTCCACTTCGCAGCCTGCCAAGCGCGCCATTGCGGGGCCCATCTTGAAGATCACCCAGTCGTAAGCGTCCTCGTTATGTCTGCGGGTCTCCCAACCGTCGTACCATGCGCCAGCGAACGTAAACTTGGTCTTGTCGCGGATGGGGGCAGAGCTGTTGATCAGGTTATCCGCGGCGGCGAACCACTCATCAGAGAAGGACAGCACTTTTCCGCCGAGTTTGGCACCAAGCACGTCCACACAGTGCCAGTCGTTGATGACTCGTTCGTGGAATTGAGACGATGAGACGGTCATCTTTGGGTAATCTTTGACAGCTCTGTTGGTGAGCAAACCGA
This sequence comes from Zygosaccharomyces kombuchaensis, assembly GCA_003705955.2. Taxonomy (NCBI): domain Eukaryota; kingdom Fungi; phylum Ascomycota; class Saccharomycetes; order Saccharomycetales; family Saccharomycetaceae; genus Zygosaccharomyces; species Zygosaccharomyces kombuchaensis. Next base: position 103,898 of record PPJZ02000001.1, read on the forward strand.
TCCGAAAAATGTTGGTCCCTTTATATGAGAGATACGGGCTTCGGATATGGCCGAAGAAGGAAGGGCCTGGTGGGCGAAGACAGAGAATGGACTCGACACCGGCAACCCCGCCGGCAAACTGGGGCTACCCGATGCTACTCCGGTTTACAAGACAATGCTGTGGCAAGCTAAGACTACGTCCCAAGCACTACCACTACCCTGTCAGTCTTATTTTAGTTTTCACGGTCTTCGAGGGCGACAAGTTGCCTACATATGCATGGAAGCGTGAGAAGCGTGAAGGATTCATTTCGAGAAAAAAGGCGACCAATCACGTGATTGGTATTATCGCGTCACACGGCGCAAATGCGTGTCACGATCGACGATCCAATGAATTTCTTCACTGCACACATGTCGTTTCAACTGCGCGCCCGGGGAGGGGTTCCTCTACTGTATTCATAGGCTCGCTCGCTTGTTTGATACAATAACACACATCTCTTGGTCGATAAAATCAGCAGCAGACACAGATCACCAACCATGTACAAGAAGTTCCCCACCCCTCTCGTCAAACACTACTGGCCCTTCTACATCTCCGGCGCCATCATGTTCTGGGCCGTCGGCAAGGCCGCAACAGCCTCTGCCAATACGCCCGCCTTCATCAATGATCCAAGAAACCCTCGCTTTGCCAGGGGCGAGAAACCTGTCGAATTGAAATAAACGGCCTTTTTTCTCTCTCTCTTAAATACAGTTTACGTACTCAAATATTCTTTGACGCTTCCTCTATGGCCGTTTGAAAAACTTTGCAAAGGTGCTCTTCAGGCTCTAAACCTACGCTGACGCGGACCAGGTTGGCCTCGACGCCGTACTGAGCCACGCGGTCTAGCTCTTGGTAATGTGCGATAATGGCGTAGGGGCACGCCAGTGTGAAGTTAGTGCCCAGCGATGGGCCCTTGCAAAGATGTAGGTTGTTGAAAAAGAGTCTCGCCTTGTCTAGCGAGTAGAAGGTGAGGGAGAACAGACCACCGTATCCGCCGTCACGGCAGCGGACAGCGTCGTAGTTGCGCTTGGTCTCTGGTGATGTCAGGCTTGGGTAGTAGATTTTCTTGAAGAGTTTGCCCATTTGCGGCAGCAGGAGGTTGTGGAGTAGGCGGTCAGTGTTGTGATTGACTTTCAAAGTCCTGGCGACGAAGTCCCTGGAGTTGCGCTCCAAGTAGATTGCGTCTTCGCACCACAGCAGGTCCTGGTAGCTCTGCTGCATGAAAGTTTGCGCAAATGGGTAGAGTTTGGAGCGCGGATTGAGCACGACGGAGCCGGCGATGACGTTGGAGTCGCCGCTGAAGATTTTGGTCAGAGAACTGCACACGATGTCGGCGTGAGGGAGCACGTCGATGTTGACGAACCCCCCTGCGGTTTCATCGACGACGATGTAGAAGCCGTAGGAGTTGGCGAGCTCCCTGAGCAGCAGCAGGTCGCCCATCTTAAGTAGAGGATTCGAAGGTGCCTCCATGAAGACGGCCAAAATCTGCTCGCCGGAGTGCAGGATCTGGGTCAGTTCGTCCATGGAGGTGGAGTCGCCTTGGCCCAGGAAGTAGGTGTGGTTGAACTTCTCGAGGATGGAGAGCGTGTCGGTGTAGGGGAAGCCGAACATGACGGTCTTCTTGTATGGGGGGCCGTAGCCCATCACTTCACGTTGCGACGGGGAGAGTGTGCCGCCGTGCGTGGGGGTGGGGGTGTGGCCGTACCGCGACCGGTGCACACGCTGGGCGTCCAGCTGCAGCAGCAGCCTGTGGGCGGTAAATATGGAGGCCATGCCGCTGGGGAACAGAAACACGTCCTTCTCAGGGGACACATGCAGCACGTTCCTCGTCTGGTCGGTCTCGTGGGGGGGCTCCGCCGGCGTGGTCAACGGGACACCTGGTGACACGTCCCCGTCGTCCACTACGTGCTCCACGAACTGTTCAGTGGTATCGGGGGGATCCTCATGCAACTCGGCCTCGCCGTCCACTACTTTGGTGGCAATGCGTCTTTTGATCAGGGACTTGGCCGTGTCAGCATACGAGAAATCGAGGTTTCTGCCAAACCTCTGCTCGACGTACTCCTCCTCATCCCTCACTTCCTCGTTGGACAGCTTATCCTGCCTAGTCTTGCTGGATTTCTCCACGATGAACAGCTCGTACAGCACGTACTCTGCCATACGACTCGATAGAATCTCCCCGGAGTGCTGCCAGTACTGCTTCATGAGCGGCCAACACTGCTTATCCACAAACACAACGGCAACTTTGCACTCCCGCTTCCACTTGGCCTCCTCCCGGTTAGATGGCTTAGAGGTGGCCAGCTGCAGGATCCTCACTTTGGGTACACTGCCCTCCTTAGAGCTTTTCATCACGATGTATTCCCTACATCTTTTGGCGACTTCGTAGGAGGGGAAGCAAAGACAAGTCTCGTTCTCCTTGGCATACTTGTCAGTGAGCACTTGGCAGAGCCTCTGGATGGCCTTGTGGATGAAAAACCGCGGGTACCCAGTGGTGAGTGCATCGATCACTTCAGGCTTGCCCTCCTCGTACGCAACGGTGTCTTCCCAGGTGGGCAGACAAACCGATACGGCATGCCTTGTGTTGGGTGGAATAGATTCACCGACTCTAGTAGATATCATAGCGACGTACCTGGAATAGCTTCAACTGCACCAGATCTCCCTCCTCTGTTTCATTAGTCCTTCATACATAGTGCTCAAAATTCGGCGAAACTTGACAAGTAAAATTTCAATGCTAAAAAGCACCAGAGTTTACGAAACCAATCCACAGGATACTTGCTGGAGATGCTTGGCAAGGGATTAGCTGGTAGTTCCATTTTGGCACTGGTTGCCATCGTCTGGTTCTCGCTCCAGGGTGCTGAAACCTCCTTTGAAGACCCTTCGGAGGTGAGGGACCAGATAGAAGAGGCGTTCCTCAAATCCTGGAGGGACTACAGCTTGCACGGGTATGGATACGACGTTTACAGGCCATTGACGCGCCGGCACAACAACATGGCTCGGTCCGATGACCCATTAGGATGGATTATTATCGATTCCCTCGATACCATGTTCATGATGTACAACTCTACGACAACGCATAAGAGTGAGCTGCTCAAGGGAATCCTGGAATCACAGGCATGGATCGACAACGAGCTGAGCTACGATATCGATGCCGAGGTGAACATATTTGAGACAACAATTCGAATGGTCGGGGGGCTTTTGTCGGCCTACTTTTGGGCCACACAGCTGACGGTGGGCAATCCGCAGGTATACTTGGGCAAAGTCGTCGATTTGGCAGATCGACTCTCCTTGGCATTTAACCAGAGTAAGAGTGGTATCCCTTATTCGAGCGTGAATTTGCTTACGGGCCAAGCCATTAAGAACCATGCGGATAGTGGTGCCTCGTCCACGGCTGAATTCACCACTTTACAACTCGAATTCAAGTATCTGTCCTACATCACGGGCAACAGCTCCTACTGGCAGCTTGCTGAGCAAGTGTACGAACCGCTGTACTCCGTGAACCGGTTGCTGGGTCCCATGGATGGCCTGGTGCCCATATACACCAACCCAGACTCTGGAAGATTCATGGGACAAAACGTCAGATTAGGCTCACGGGGTGACTCATTCTACGAGTACTTGCTCAAGCAGTACCTATTGACTCACGAAAAACTATACTACGACCTGTACAGGGCCTCTGTGGAAGGTGTCAAGAGACATCTAGTCGCCCTCTCACAGCCAAACCGATTGGTGTATATTGGTGAGAAACCGCGGGGTTTGAACGGTCCGCTAGACCCCAAGATGGATCATTTGGTCTGCTTCATGGGCGGGCTGCTCGCCATGGGGGCTACTGAAGGTTTACCCATTAGCAAGGCCCGAAAGGCTGATTTCTGGGACACCACCAGGGAGGCAGACTGGAAATTGGCAGAAGACTTGACATATACGTGCTACCAGATGTATGCACAGGCTCCTGCGGGCCTATCGCCAGAAATCGTTGTGTTTAACGATGGAGGTGCAATCCCCCAACACAGCTGGATGTCGCCTCAAGGTGATTTCTATGTGAAACCCAACGACAGGCATAATTTGCAAAGACCAGAGACTGTGGAATCCATCATGTTCCTTTACCATTTGACAAAGGACAAGAAGTACCGCCAGTGGGGGTACGAAATATGGAAGAGCTTTGAGAAGCATTCCGCTGATTCTCATGGGAAAGTTTACACTTCGCTGCAGGACTGCATGCAGGTCCCCACGCGTCCATTGGACAACTTGGAATCCTTCTGGCTTGCAGAGACTCTCAAATACCTGCACTTGTTGTTCCAAGACAACGTCGATCTTTCAACCTTTGTCTTTAACACTGAGGCCCACGCCTTCCCAGTGCTTGACACGAGAACCATGCGTGAGTTGGGTCTCAAGACTGGCTGGGCTCCTTGAAAATACGTATATATACATTCTAAATAATCGGGAGTGGTCTCGATTTGAAGAGTACCTTATAATAAAAGAGGTCCTGCATCTCCACGGTGCCAGACTTATGATCGAACTTTAGCACGCCAAGAGGAGTATCCAACTTGATCAGTGAACCCAGAAGTCTTTGCTTGCGTCCCACAAACAACGTCGCACTGCCATTATCAGGATTTATATGCAGTAGACCAAACCGCACAAGGTCGACGCCATTATGACGGGAGAAACGCTCATCCTCGTGCCATTGGGCGGGAACCTCCAGATCGCCCTGAATCTCGAGCATGATGTTGCCAAAGGGTGTGGCCACACCGGTCTGCAGTCGGTTAGACGTCAGGAACGACTGCAATTGGCGCCTCGAGACATTGACTGAGGGCATTTCGCAGTGGAATAGATTTTGACGATGTTAAAGGCATCGCGAATGGAAATAAAATCAAATAACAAGATAAAGGTCGATCATCTACAAACAAAGCCATAAAACCGGTTAATCAATGTGGTTTAGAAGTGGCAAGCAAAAGACACCAGTTGAGAGGTACACTGAAGAACTCACGAGCATTACATCGCAGATCCACCGGCTGGATCAAAAGCTCAAGAGCTCGCAGCAGGCTAGTGATAGACTGCAATGGCAGTTGGGCTTCTACGGGGCCATTACAGCCCTTGCAGTGTCGGCATACGTGCATTGGTGCTACTCCAGTGCATGGGTATATTCTTTGGGGAGCGCTGGAGTTACAATTTTGTTGGTTACTTTGACCAAGGGGGTGGCATCTTGGATAGACCAATGGATTAGGGAACGGCAGTCGAGGCAGCTGGATCGCCTCAAGGCGTTGCACCAACAAAAATTGGACAAGCTGAAAGAGGAGACTAATTACAATGCGACTAATTCAGTGATCCAAAGATTCTCACAGGGTGAAGACCAATCCGAGGACGCAATGCTGCTCATGGACGAAGAGATCGGTAAGAAATACGAGGAGTTGAAAGAGCTGCAAGAGGAGCTAAATCAATTTCGTAAGACCGGGGGTTCCAAGGATAAGCAGGAGCGTGACAAGTGGTTCGACAAAGTGTTAAACGCCTTGGCCGGCGGGGATATACCAAGACCCATTGTTTGTAGGAAATGCAAGCGACAATCTGGTGCTTATCGTATGGGCAATGGGCCGTTACGCTACATTTGCCCACTATGCGGGTGGCAGGAGCCACCGTCGGAGAAGGAGGAGGCCGCTGTGACAGTTGGAAGTCAAGAGACAGGAAAGTAAACCTATAAGTACTATAAAAAACAAGCATACTTATTTCGACAGCGACATGATCGCGTTCACAATGTCATTGTTGTGGTCACGCAATGCCTTGGTGGCCTTGTTCTTGGGCACATTGGCCTGCTCGGCGACCAATTCGATATCCTCGGGGTTAATGCCAGTGGCATCCACCTCTTCATCCTCATCCAATTCTTTCTCCGCCTGCGCAGGATTGGCAGCAGCAGCCTGAATGTCCTTCTGGATGTCCTGAGGATCCTTGCTTGCCTCACCAGCAGCGGGAATGACACCGGTGGTCTGGGCTTGTTGCTGAGCAGCAGCCAATTTCTGGGTGAAGTTGTCGACCTTGGGCTCACCAAAGACCACGTAGTTGCCACCAGCCGATCTGTACACCTCAGGGTGGTCAATGGCAACGATCTGGTTGTCCTTCTTTCTGAAAGTCACTCTAGAGATACCGGGCAAGGGTTTCAAACCAAGCTTGATAATCAAGTCTCTGGCTTTTCTCTCATTTTTGTTTAGAATGGACACCTTGGATTCCTCAGGAATGGTAGTCATAGCGATTCAATTAGTCGTTATACGTTGGTCAAGTCGTTTTATGGAGTGGTCAAGAGAAGTGTCCTCTAAAATTTTTCAACTTTGCGTTGGTGAAGAAAAAAAAATTCGATGAGGTTAACTGAAAAGTTTAGGAGAAGGGTGCAAACACACTCTGGACAGCTTTTAGTCAACTTTAAGAGTTGATATTTAACATCTGGTAGTTCCTTGGGAGTAACTGGTGATGCCCCGGTGTGTGGTTTGTGGTTGAATTCGATTAGCAGTGTATTTCAGTTGGCCCAATTCCTTGATTCAGTTGGATCGTTGACGACTTTGCACGTTCGTTGAGATAGTCCCATGCTGCGTGCGAGGCCAGGTTTGATACCGTTCGGTCGGTTTCTTCGACCTGCGGGTCTACAATGGGGTGTTGTGCGATTGAGTATGCGAAGAACGGTACGATTCAACTCCACAGAGCAGAAAAGGGAGGATCACAGACGTTTCAAATTCATCACGGAGAGGGATAGACGCTTGGCGCAAGCTACTAGTGCTTTTGAAAAATTGAAGATCAATGTGAGGTGGGTTTTGACCAAGTCTACGAGGCCTTTCAATTCTGATGACATCGGAGCATTCATATCATGGGTGCTAGTGAGCAATGCGTTGATAATCGTGTTGTGGACGACCACCTTCGCCTCGCTGGTGATCTACCTGATGAATACGGTTTTGGATCAGGAATACGTGGCTACAAAAGTTGCCAATTTTTTGACCAGGAACAGTGCCCTCTCAGTGGTGTTTGAAAGTGCCATTGTGCCCGATTGGTCATCAGGCAAGATAACTTTTAACAGGGTCTTTGTGTCGAGAAGACCTAAAGTTTCGCATAGTTTCACCAAGGGGTCTCAAAAGGAGGCCTTACAGAGGACAGAATTGGCACTCGGTGAAAGACTGTTAGTTTCGAGAGAGGACTTTGACGATGGTAACTATACGCAATACGATTTGACCCTTGACCAAGTGGAGATTTCTTTGAGCTTTAGCAAATGGCTCAACGGTAGGGGGATCTTAGACGAGGTATCCATCCATGGACTCAGAGGTGTCGTAGATAGGACTCACGTCGTTTGGCTACCGAATTCCAATCCTGTAGACTACAAAAACAAGCATAGACCTGGTGATTTTGAAATCTCCAAATTTTCCATGAGCGACGTTCTCTTCACTTTGTACCAACCAGGAGGTTTTCGACCCCTCTTGGTTAGTATCTTCAACTGCCAACTACCGCAACTTAGGCAGCATTGGTTGTTTTACGATCTTCTAAACGCCAATAGCGTTAGCGGCACTTATGACAATTCGATGTTCACAATCCACAGAAAATTTAACGTGGAAAAAAAGCCCCGTTATTCATCGGACAATTCGCCTTGGAAACGGGTGACAAGACTTAGAATAGATAATTTGAACATTGACCATTTGAACGCTGGAATGGAGGGTCCCTTTGGTTGGATTACAGAGGGCAAGGTTGACATGATTGGCGACGTGCTCCTGCCTGATAGCGATGCCGACGACAGGATGTTAACCGCGATGTTGACAGAGATCGGCGAAAGACTTTTCAAAGAAGCCAAACGTCGGACTATGGCGGTCCCACAGACACCAGACGTCAAAGAAATGGATCCGGACCAATACTTTATCATGGATTTTTTTCTAAAACTGCATAACGTGCGTGCCGAGGTACCGCTCTTCACCCCAGAGCTTGGCTACATCAATAACGCTCTCATCAGACCCATTGTAGGTTACATCAATTCTAAACGTACATATATCCCTATCAGGTGTCGTGTGGTAAAAAGCATTGGGAATTTCGAAGGTTCGTGGACCATCTACGATTCTTTGCTCATGCAAGATTTAAGTGCGCAAGTTTACGACGCCTTTGCTGACTATGTGGCAGACGATAGAGAAAAATCAATTAGGCTGAAACGCGTTACCTTCTGGTCACTGCAGATCATACTGCAAGTGATTCTGATGAGCCTGGGCGCGATAGCATAGTACCTTATGTAGCCCACCTGTAAATAGCCACTCTGACACATTGTGCTAATAATTGAGCAGAACCGCGAAAAGTTACGATAACCACCGCTTGTCTACTTGTGATTCTAAAATGTACATGATACCAGACATTAGAACAATGATGGCTGTCGATTGAATTTTTTTTGCCGCAGAGCATCACTACTGTAAAGTCCATAAGGGCTTGTAAGATGCATTGTAAAAAGAATAGCAATTTAATCATTCACTTAGTGCGCCATAGTTCTTTGGCTGAGGGTTTACGAGAATCTTTGACTTCAATTGATATGAAAAAATCGCTTTAGGTATTTACTGCATCTTGTGTTTAAATGATGTTGCCAACTTTATGACTGTCAATCCTTGAAATATTTGCATATACACAAGTTTGAAAAATAAAAAAAAAATTCTACAGCTAATCTCACTAAAGAATTTTACAACAGCGGCACCAAAATTGTCAATAAATTGGCACACTTCACTCATTTTTAAACTTTTCATATTGAATAATCCTAACCAGGTCGCCAAACACATCGTAATACCACCCAAACACTCACAATAAAAAGGCAATAAAGCGAACACACTCTGCTACTCTAGAAGCCCTTTTAATTGGTCTCTGAAATGGGTCAATCTTTCCCTATAAAATGAAATAAAATATTCCATGTTATTTCTTATCGTCCGGTGTCCGACTAGAACCTCGGTCACCTTTTTTTTGCTCCTTTTAAGGTTTCGCATCCCTTTAATAAAGGACGATGAGCCTGCAAAGTCCAACCAAACCCCGTCAGACGACGCATGCTCTCTATAGTTCCCTACATTTGAGAGGAATTTTAGATCCCATCGAATAGCGATGACACGCCACCCTGTTGTGCAAGGAGCCCTTAGTTTGAGTGGCTCCATTGGAGCCGTCAAAGGCATGGACAAACTGTTGCGCAAGTACCTTCCTGATGAATGGTTGTTTAAGGCCCAGAGTAGCCCCACGGATATTTTACCAAGTGTATTAGAGCCCACATTGGTGAAAAATAGTCCATTGGAGAAAGGCTTGAATCTTACTCGTATACTTTCATTTATGGTGGACAAAATAGCCAATATGGACGTTCGAATAGCAGTGATCATCGTTGTGCTGACCGTGGCGGGGCCTGTGCTGCCGTATGTTTTTGGCTTTCATAAACGTGTGGCTCAAAAGTCCGCTGAGCACTTAGACCCCGGTCAAAGGGCCTTGTTGCAGTTTGGCAAGTCTAAATCGGAACCAGTTCTTCTGAGCTACGTTTCCCTGGACCTGGAAGAAGAAGAAGTAGACTTTTCCGAAAGGGAGGACACACCAGCTGTTCTGCGAAGAGAGGAAGTGGGATTAGAAGTGGAAAAGGAGGGCGATCCAGTAATCGAGGAGGTGTACAGCGAGGTGAAAGTTCTCCAGCAGGTGGCAGAGGAGCCACAGGAGTCTACGGAGAAGGACTTTATCATGCAGGAGGAATCCGATGGATCCGCAAGTGCGAAACAGGGATCATCAAGCAGGTCAGTGTGCACACTGCCCAGCGCTCAAACCTCGCCTTTGGGTCGCAGAGATTCCTATGTTTCGCACTCCAACGTATATATCCAGTTCTCCCCGATCAAGACAAGTAACTTGGACGCCCAACTGAGCTCAGAACAGGCGTATTCGCAACCTTTCACCTACTAATTGATGGGGATGCAACGAGACGTACGCTGTGACTGAAAAATTCCATCTCATCTCATCTCAAAGTTTTACAACTTTTAAGCCAGTTTTAAAGTACATAAACAAGGACAATATAGGGACGTTTTTTGCTGCTATTACTACTGCTGCTCTTGTGTGATGGATGTTGATGGGCTGTTGCAGTGTTTTGCTGGTACTTTAGACCAGAACTCCCAAACAAGGAGCAACTCGGAGTTGCAATTAAAGCAGGTCAGTGTGACACCTGGGTTCTTGGGTGCTTGCTTAGATATCATAGCGGCAGAGCCCACGCCAGAAAATATCAGACTCTCTGCTTCATTGTATTTCAAAAACAAGTGCGTAAACGGGTGGAACGGCAAGTATACGGGCAATAATGAGCTTTTGGACTACGTAGTGGACCAGGATGAGAAACCAGTGATCAAAGATATGCTGATCCATACCTTGGTTGCTTGTGTTAAGTTTAGCCCTCGCTGTGTCCGTGCGCTAAAGTCTGCGCTCGGTGTGATCATATATGCCGAGTATTCGCAGGGACGCTGGGACGATCTGTTGACGCAATCTTTCAAACTGTTGGCTGGACAGGATACCGATGAGGCTTATGTGGGGCTTATGTGCCTATCAGAGATCTTTAGAACTTATCGTTGGAAGGAAAACGATTCGAGACAGGGTTTGGAAATGCTCATTTTGCAGTACTTCCCTGATCTGCTCCAGTATGGGAATGATTTCCTTCTGAACAATGGAGCCAACATAGGTGATGCGAAATTGGGGGAGATGCTGTTGCTTTTGATCAAAGTTTACAAGTTTGTCACTTATTTGGATCTACCCTTTATTCTGCAACGCAATGAAGCTTTCATTCCCTGGGCAAATTTGTTTGTGTCTATCGTTCAAATGCCCCTGCCTGCAGACTTTTTCACAGTTTATGACAACGAAAGCAGAGCCAAGAATCCATGGGTGAAATGTAAGAAGTGGTCATATGCTATTCTTTACAGGTTATACCAAAGATATGCATCGGAAACTCTAACGAGAAAATTCGAATACGAAGAGTTCAGGGCTTTATACAGGGAAGAATTTCTACCTCAGTTGCTGCAGCTTTTGTTCCATCAGCTGGAGCAGTGGAGCAGCGGGGCTCTTTGGCTAAGTGACGAGTGTTTTTACTACATCTTAAGCTTCATCGAGCAGACGTTTGTACAAAAGGCCACTTGGAAACTAGTGAAACCTTACTACATGACCATCTTGGAGCATGTAATCTTCCCACTTCTGTGCCCCAATGACGACAAATTACGAGTGTTTGAGAGTGACCCCCAGGAGTACATTCATCGCAATTTAGAGCTTTGGGACGAGAATTATTCTCCCGATTTGGCAGCTGTATCAGTCTTAACCACAGCAGTCACAAAGCATGGCAAACACACGTTACAGCCCACTTTGCAGTTTGTCATTTCCACTTTGCAGTCCAATGTGGACAATTCGGCCAACTTGTCAGTCGCAGTCAAAGTTGAATCTGCGCTTAGAATTTTCTCCAGTATCGTGGATCGATTGACTACAGAAAACTCTCCCTATTTGGGGGAACTCGAAGAGTTCTTGAATACTTTCGTGTTTCCACTATTCAATTCTCCCTTTGGGTTCCTAAGGACTAGAGTATGTGAAATTTGTTCTAAGCTGGGCAATATAGATTTCCAAAAGAGTACTCTCATAGATACCATTTACAACGGGATCATGCTCTGCATGAATGACAGCGGCCATTGCCTACCGGTACAACTTTTGTCTGCCCTGGCCCTACAGGCTTTCATACATGTGCCGGACTTTCAAACTGCTCTGTCGCCCGTCGTCCTACCCACCATGCAAAAATTGCTGGACATTTCTAATGAATTTGAATCAGACACTGTTTCAGGTGTGATGCAAGATTTCGTTGAGCAGTTTGCTGATCAACTGCAACCATTTGGGGTGGATCTAATGAACACTTTAGTACAACAATTTTTGAAAATTGCCATTGAACTGCATGAAGCATCCAACGTAGATCCGAACAGTTTCTTGAATGATAACGATATCCCAGACGAAAGCGACAAACAGATGGCTGCGTTGGGCATACTGTCAACAACGATTTCCATATTGTTGTCGTTTGAAAATTCACCAGAGATGCTAAAAAATCTGGAACACTCATTTTACCCTGCAGCCGAGTTTATTTTGAAATATGAGATCGAAGACTTTTATCGTGAATGTTGCGAATTTGTGGAGAACTCCACTTTTCTGTTGAGGAACATAACTCCCATTTCTTGGAAAATCTTGGAACTCATTGGCGAAAGTAACAGAAAACAAGATAGTATGGTTTCTTTTTACCTCGAGGATTGTATCTACGCTCTGAACAACTATCTGCTCTATGGCAGTAGTGAACTGAAGAAAAATGAGTTTTATTCCAAGATTTTGTTCGAAATTTACGACAAGGCGGTAACCGATGAGGACAAGGCACTTACCGAATTGACTACGGTCTTTGATCTTTCACAAAAGATGATTCTGTCTCTGAACCAAACTTTACCGGATTCACGGAGGAATCGGTTCATTGACGACGCCGTTCAGGCGATTGTGGTTAAGAAGAGTGAGCTCAAGGATAATATCGTGTTTGGTGTGACGACATTTAACGTAGTGGCAAGCGGGTTGGCTTATTTTCCTGCATTGACATTGGAAATTTTGAAAAACCATCAGTGCATAGAGTTATTCTTCAAGACATGGTTGACGTTTTACGTGCCTAACGTGAAGCGTGTTTATGACATTAAGCTGTCTACCCTAGCCCTTTTGAACCTGATGACAGAAGTGTCTGACGACACTCTTGTGGCGTTGTTTGGAGAGCCCATTTTGCCACGGTTAGGAAAGATTGCAATTGAATTAGTGGCGCACTTTCCTTCAGCTCAACGACTGCTGCAAGAAAAGCGCATGGGGTTCTCCACTGATGCGTTTAGCTTAGATGAATCTGACAACTGGAAAAACGATTCTGGCACTTTGAAATTTGTCAACGGAGAAAGCTTCGATATCACCGAGGATTTCGAGGATTTGGAAGAGGACTCACTCTCTGGATCCTTGCTGGACCCCATCGACATCTACGCCTCCGTCAAATTCTTTGCCACGAATCTGCGAAACACAAATCCTGATAAATACTCAAGGATTAGCTCCGAACTCTCGCCAGATGACCAAGCACTGTTTGACAAAATCATCACATAATTATTCCCTAGCATCTATAGAACAGTAGGTCGCTTAACGTGTCATTCCTATTGATTTTTTATTTCATTTGATTGATAATACTCTCAAAAATATTTTAGTTATTACTCTAATCGCAGACTCCGTACTAAGTGAGCAATTGATATTTGTCAAAATTTTTCAAAGCTCATCTCATCACCCTCACATTTCAAGAAAAACTGAACATTCTATGCCATTAAAAGACTACTATATATCTTTAAAGAATCTTTGGAATTGGGCTCCCATTGATCGTTTGCTGGCCTCGATGAATTCTCCATCAGATTCTGTTGCAATCTTCTCACAAGATGTTACTCAGTTTGCCTTCCAGGCAAATTTGTCGCAGAAAAATGCAGTTGACATCTACTCTCTGGATCCCTCTAACAATTATAGTGTCAATAGTTCACTGGTAAATCATGTTGATTACGAGAGCAATGATTTGCGAGCTTCGGAAGCGCTGTTCTTAGGGTGGTGCAGCAGTTCTGAGGAAACCGCCAAGACAAAGACCAAAAGAGCTCGCAGCGATGAGGAAAGTAGCAATAGCACGCCCAAGAGAGAGAACATTTTTATCAATGGCTTCCCTCAGGGTAAACTTGTCGTTTTTTCTTCTACCGGTAGACAAATTGTCAACATAATCCAGATAAAGAGGGACATTTTGCATGCTGACACCGAGAGCGAATTTATATGGGTGTTGGATACCGGCTTCACCGTCAAGAAATTGCAATATAGTCAAGCAAAACCGTCAAAATCATTCCAATTGACTGACGGTAATAATGAAGAATTGATATTGTTCCGGGTACTGCCCAGACGCAAAGGCGTGTATCTAGCACTTGCCTCAAAAAAGAAACTGTATATTCTTGATCCCAGCCAAGATAATCCTATTACGGTGGCTAAATTGAATGTGAATAATTGTACTGGATGCGAATTGCTGGGTAATGGTGAACAAATCGCCGTCGGAAGCTCCAATGGTGTCGCCTTATTTAGTACATCAAGTGGAGAATTAGTACAACAGTGGGACGTACAAATGAGGAAATTTAAGGTCGTGCAAGATTTAATTTTCACTTTAACCGCAGAAGGTACCATATTTGTCTTTAAATCAGGACATGAGCAATGCTATGGCCAAGTGAAGATACCCCATTCTCAAGTAATAGAATTTACTCAGGTGGAAAATGCTCTGTTGATTGCGTGGTTAAATGTTAATGAGCCTAATTTCAAGATAATATCTCTCGATGAAATACATAGTGGAAACGAAGTGATCATACACGATGTCCAAGGTGAGTCCGAACCACAGAGGTTAGATCGTGGATTAAATCACAAAGAACTCAAGGAGGACGGAATAGATGAGGGGATAAATGGTGTCAAGAAAATTTTCTCAAAGGCGGAGCAAGACGAACTCAGCCAATCTTTGATCAATTCTCTAGATAAGGCTGATGGAGATAGTATTTTAGCAGGACTCTCTTCAAAGAATTGGACAGAACAGAGAATCAAATCCTTCATCGTTTTCCATATTAATAGCCAAGATAGTGCCAGGTTAATATTCGAAACTATCAGTTCGGACTTCCAAAGTGAAGTATGGAATAAGGAAAGCTCGGTTGCCGAATGGCTAAAATGGATACTTACATTGAGAGGAGACTGTTTTGATAACAGGCACATGAGAAAACATACTAAACAGCTAAGGTCTTCATTGAAACACTCTGGAGAATCGCTGTCTACTTTGATTAGTATACAAGGTCGTTTAGAAATGCTGAAAAGCCAGGCACAACTGAGAGAGGATTTGGCAAGACTGAACTTTGCAGAGGATGACGATAAAATGGAGGTAGTAAATCATGGAGATGCTGCTGTTGAGGATAAAGAAGATCCAAATGAGTCTATTTCTTATGCCAATGGGGAGAGTGACACATTTGTAGATGCAGCTGAACATTGAAGTTTGAATTGACCTACTGTAACTTTATCATCGTAAAGCAAGAATTAAAAGAGATAGAAGACGTATTGCAT
Source organism: Zygosaccharomyces kombuchaensis (assembly GCA_003705955.2). Lineage (NCBI taxonomy): Eukaryota > Fungi > Ascomycota > Saccharomycetes > Saccharomycetales > Saccharomycetaceae > Zygosaccharomyces > Zygosaccharomyces kombuchaensis. Next base: position 119,040 of record PPJZ02000001.1, read on the forward strand.
TATATACTGTTGCGAAGTGCTTGCCTTACCCTTCGCAAGATTGTAAAAAAGGAAATTCGAATTTTAAATGTAATATTCTTACTACTCTATTTTATTAGAATGCTAATGCGCTAAAGTTTACAATATACATATATATTCTGGTGAAAACGATCATGTCACCCTCTCTTGTATTTCCACGATTTGTTGAAACTGTTGCCGCATCATTTCTTTCAAATCCATTACATCGTTCTCAAGCTCTTCTACTTGCTCCGTCTTCTCCCCGAGTAACTGTAAAGAAACATCTAATCGGTTTTGAACTTCTTCTAGCTTTTGGCACAAATCATCCTTATCCCTCATTAGATTCTGGACTTCTTCATTTTCTTCCAGCAGTTTCAGAATCTCATTACTGGCCTCGTTCTTCTCCTTTTGCAGCCTGTCGCAAGTGTTTTGTAAGGAAACCAATTCCGCCTCATATCTTCTAACTTCTGCACCAAGTTTACTGAGCATATGTGCATTCATTTGACCTGTAGTATCCACTTGTGTGCTGCGCCGTTGGTAATTGATAGAATTCGTATTTCTGGGGGTCAAGCTTACTTCTCGAGCAGGCGCTTCCAAAGCGGCAGCTTCATCTGGGATGTCGATCTCACCAGTAGAAAGTTTATCATCCTCATCTTGAATCGTCGGATGATCACTTAATTCGTCCACCTCTTTACGTAAGGAACTGTTCTCAAACCCCATGGATGATTCCATGGGTGATACTTGTGAAACATTGGGAGGACACAGCCAATCTTCATCAATGTCTGCCGAAGTAATTTTTCCTTCTTTCCGAATACTTGGCACATTCATGGATCGTACGAATTCTTCTTCCTTTTCTGAAGATCCAATATTGAGCTCTAATTGCAAGCGCTGTTTTTCGAATTTTTTCTGCAGCAATTTATAGTCCTCGTTTGTGTCCTGTAACTGTTTATGCAATTGTTCACTTTCTTGCTGCAACTCTTGAAGTCTGGCATTATTTTCTCTCTTCTCTTTCTGTTCTTCGAGCAGTTGGCCCTCAAGGGATTTTATCAAATTTTTGCTGGATTTCACCTGTTCATTCAATTGTAATCTCGATCGTTCCAGTTCATGCATCTTCGTCTCCATATCAGAAATTTTCCCGTTAAATATGTTTTCCAATTGTGACCAACTGGATTTGTAGGACTCCAATTCCTTACGGAGCAAATCTTCTTCAGAACGGCGCTTAGTGTTATTTGAAGCATTTTTGGACTGATAATCCAATTCGATTCTCAAGTGCTCTAAAGTGGCCTCCAATTCAGTGACTTGCTCTTGTGAAGCTGACTTCAAGATCTCAATTTCAACCTTCAGTGCCTGTTCCTTTAATTCGGCGTCCTTGTGATTTGCTTCCAAGGTGCTGAGTAACCTCTGCTCCTCTTTCTCTTTCCCAGATAAGCGAGTTTCTACATCTTTCAAATGCACGTTTTCTTGGCGCAGTTCCTTTATATGGCTCTCATGATCGTGTACTAGGGTTTGTAACTCCTCATTAAAATTTGAAACCTTTTCAAATGCTTGAATCCTTTTGGAAAGCTCTTCCCTCAGGGTGCCCATGTCGCTCTGTATACCCGAAACTTTCTTTTTCAAAGCTTTGATGATATTATTCTGCCTTAATTCTGTGCCTGCCAATTTCTCTCCTTCGGATCTCAACTGAGATATCAAATCGTCCTTCTCCTTATTCGTAACAGTTTCGCTGGATACTTCACGCTTTTTCGATGCAGCTAGCTCCCTGCTCAATTCGTCCCGCTCATCGTATATCGATTGGACAGTGGACTTCAGAATATTTAAAAGTTCATCAATCGTAGACACGTTAACATCCTTGGGTAACCAAAGGGACCATGGCACGGTTTTTATCAAAGAGTTCAAATTTTCATTTTGTCCTCGTTTTTCTTGATTTTGGCCACCACTAACACTTTCATCAGTCACTGGTGTATTTTTTGTTGCCTCTAGAGTTACTACCTCAGCCTCTAGCGTTGATGGATTAAATCCTCCAGCCGATATATCATTTTTTGTTTCGTCCTTTTTTTCAACTTTCTTGCTGTCCTCCTCCCTCTCCTTTGGTTCAATTTTCTCACTAACATTACTAGATTCCTCTGAAACAATTGGTACTGCTGCAGGTGATGGTGAAGCCTTTTTGGTCTTTTTTTTGTTTTTCCTAGCGGCCAAGGATAATCGTTCCTCTAAGCTCAGTTTTTTGGAAGGTTTACTCATGTTTCAAGAACAATTATAGGCAGAAAATGGCAAATTTTGAATTAAATGCTTAATGCATTGACTTAACAGGCATCTGCGACCTACTAAAGGACTTCTTCGTATGTCCCGAAGTTCATCTTTTCATATTCTCTATCTTCTTTTCCGAGGCCTTGATCTTTTCACCTTTCGCTGAGCCATCTAAAAAGAAAAAAAGAAAGGACAAATGACCCCTCTAGAGTCGAACCCAAACCAGTTGAAGGCATTCTCCCAACTACTCTACAAAGGGTCTTTGAAAGAAAATTTGGCTTTTATTTCCTGAGTTTGTAGTTGATATCGATTGGAAAAATTTGTGCAAGTGTCGAAAATTTCAAGCTCATCGCATCTCATCGCATCTCACATCTCATTTCATAGTCTGCTAGATGGGCACATTAAATATACTTAGTATCATATATTTGAGTCACTATCATGAATTCGGAAATTTTCCCGCTGCCCGCTTTAGCTAAAGAGCTAGAAATTTGCCAAGGTTCTCAATTCCAATTGTTACTAAAGCAGTTGACCTCTGCAGCATACATCGACGAGCAACTGTTGAAATCAGAACTAGCATTGGTGGTTACTAAGATTTTGAAACTTTTACGCTCCAGCGAAGACTATGATGTATGGAAAGGATGCCATGCTGCAGTGGTGCTTTGCTCATACAACCCATTAGTGTTATGTTGCCATGGCGGACAATTGTTGACAGCCACATACTTGAAACTGGAACAAAAAACGGAGTACCGTTCGTCATCATGTCAAAATATTTGTGAGAAAATTGTTTTGAGCTCTTTAGTTTTTGCCACGTCTAATATCGTAGAATTGATGAGGAATAAGCCCACACTCTCGAGAGAGCACTTGGTGCCCAAGCTGAAAGCTATCATCCCATGCCTTATTCGACTTACGCCTTTCGAGCCTGAGTTATGTTTGCCCGTGTTGAAAAGATTGCTGTTCAAGCATTCCACCACTTTTAGACCTTTTGCAAACAAATATCGTCAAGTGCTAGGTGATTTGATTTCCAAAGAATACACAGAGTTGGATAGGAAGACGCAAGTTTTAGTGTGTGAAAATTACGCTTATTTGCACTTGATTAAACTGCAAGCGCAAACTGGACAAGACGATTCTCAGGCACACCACAAATCATTCCAAGATGAGACTTGGAGAGTGGGGATCTTCAGCATTTTGGCACAGTTCAAACCAGTGTTGGAATTATGCGATGAAATTTTGGAATTGGATCATGACCAGGATCTAAAAACCCTGATCAAAAATTTGAACTATGATCGTTTTTACCCCAAGGATATGCCAACAATAGATAAAATATTACCTGGACTTAAGTTGGATTTAAACGAGCCTGTTACTCTCTGGCAAATTCCACAAAGATTGCACCTATTGGTCGATCTATTGTGTCCATTTTTGACCTTGGCCACACCTTATCCTATTAGACTTCCTCTAAACGCATTCCAATGTGTGTTTGAAGCTTTATTGAGCTTAACCAGAAATTTCTTACCGTTGAGGCGCGAGATTCGCCGTGATTCTGAACTTGTTTCTGTAATTTCTGACATTTTACCACGCACTCAATTCGCTGGTCTAAGGTTAATGGCAATCATGGTCAACAGTTTTGGCAAATGCTGCTTGTCGATGCTACCATCCATTTTGGGCTCTTTAGAGTTTTTCATTCCATTTCAACAAAAATCAAAGAGCATCGATATCAAAAGATGCAAGAAATTGAAATCAGAGTTTTTGCAATTTTTCCAGCTGCTAAATGCATGTTTCCCGCACATAGGCCATCAGTTACAGGAGGTCGATTTCTTCAGCAAATTGATCGAAGTTGCCCTGGCATTGTCAGAAGATGTGAACTTGGTAAATCTTCTGAGCAACCGAAAGCCCAATAATATGCAATCCAGCAAGAATGGGTCTCATAAAAAGCAGAAAAAGGACAGCTCTTTGGGCGCATTGTCAGACATGTATACTCATCCCGAACAGTTCATGATCAACACTCCATTTGCTTGGTATGATGAAATAAATTTATTCTTTCGTGGACTATTGAGCAATTGGAAATTTCCTACCTCTCAACAGGCTAAAATTATTAGGTACAGCATCAACAGTGCTTTGAAGTTTAAGCAAGAGTTAGGCTACATACCCACGAGCTTTGTGCAACTTTTGAGAACAGAAGTTGTTCATCCCGGCAACGAACGTGTTTCCATATTACCAATTGCTATTTCGTTATTGAAAGATTCTTGCGATGACGTCTTTGATCTTTTGTGCCATCCTAGATTACCAATGGGCATGATTCATCACGTTAATAAACGTGATAATGCTACCGAGGAGGAAATAAATGTGAAAGAGCCAGAATTAGACATTGGATTGGAAAATGAGAGAGATGCGGAGAGGGCAAGAGTCGAAGAACCGCGTTTCAAGGGCACTGAGCCTGCCGTCACAGACAATGTGAAAAGAGAAAGGCCAGAATTCGGCACCGAGGTCCCTAAGCGCCAAAAACTAGACAAAGACATTCCCATCTTCCAGGTTCAAAAAACTGAATTTGTACAGGCTCATAAAGAAGAACCACGTCTTTCATCAAGCACAAAGGAAATAGAAATAAAAGTTGAGGAAACAAAGGTCGAAGAGACAAAAATAGAACAGCTCAAGCCAGGCACGGTCGATGGCCAAGAGGCCAATGAAGAGCTGCTAACAGAAAGTGATTCGGACTTCGTTATTCCCAAAATTGACATCAGTGATGACGATTAGATCACGTCAGAAGCCGCAAAATCTATTAATTTCACATAGCGAGCGTTGCTTTCATCATGCAACGTTATAAGGTTGCTTCTCAGCAGCAATCGGAACAAACCTTTGGTGCTTTGTGGGAAATCCGTAGTTTTCAAATTTGTATCGTAATTGATTAACCGTAAAATTACTTTCATTGCATCTCTTTGAACTTTGTCGCTACTAACTTCAGCATTTGCCAAATCCATAGCCATGTAGTTTCTAAAAAAATCTTCCAGTTCACATCGAAGCCTGTGATTGCGTTGCAAGGGCGATTCCGGCACCGTAGTGTCCATCGATGGGGTTTCCAATTTTTGTTCCAACAGTTCTATTAACACCAACATATTCTGATTAATCCTCTGTTGGTCCTTTATCATGGACTGCATGCCGTCTAATTGGACTTCCATATTCTCAAGCCATTCTTCTGATGTTTCTTGACGACTCACAAGGCTCGATGACGCTAAGCTCAGACCAATTGGATCTGATCTCTCAGGGAAAAACATGGGCTTTTTTAAAAAAGCTTGCCACTGCTCCGGTGTAATGGCATGTCCCTCATTCCCACCATTTTGCAACGTCTCTATAGCATGTTTGGCTTGCGATAAAAAAAACCTTTTGTCCTCAATTTGCTGCTCAATTGATTTGATATAGGTTTCGAAGGATTCACCAAAACGACCCATACGCAACGTCACTAGTCCTAACAAACGATCCAGATAATTATGAGGTCTTGGTAGAAGCGCATTAAACCTCCTTCAAAGCTGATCTCGCCTTCGTAACCTGCGATGACCGTTATTAGAAGTGAAAAATCGGAAAAATCTCAACTTTAGAACATTGGAATGATATCAAGTTAATATACCCATTGAAAACTCTAACCATTCATTACCAAATGTCATCTATCTCTACTGCTGACTTGGCCAACTTGAACGACTCGTCCAAAAAGGAGATAGCAACTTTCCTAGAAGCAGAAAACTCCAAACAGAAGGTGCAAATGTCCATACATCAGTTCACGAACACTTGCTTCAAAGAGTGCGTGCAATCTGTGAACAACGGCGATCTGTCTTCGCAAGAGGAACAATGTTTGGGAAATTGTGTGAACAGATTTTTGGATACCAACATCAGAATTGTGAAGGGCCTGCAGAGCCTCCAATGAAACGTTCATGATATACTGTAAATACTCTAATACTAGCTGAAAAACTCATGCACGTCTCTTTGACCCATAATTTCTCTCTTGTCTTCTGTGAAGTCGCACCCGGCGGTTTCCAGTGATCGGCGAAGGCCCTGTAATTTGTTTAGTACTGTCGGTGTCAGCTTACCTTCTTGCTTACACTTCTCAAAAGTTATGAGCAGTAGACCTAAGAAATCGTATCTATGTGCCAATATTCTTTCCTGCGGAGAGTTAGCTATCAGCTTATCGATGACATTTAAAGTATTATTCACTAGCGAATCGAATGCCGTAAAGAAAGGGTTTCTCACCAAATATTCGCCCAAGACATAGATAGTGCGCTGTAAATGGACCGTAGTGGATTTCCCCAAAATTTCCATTACTCGGCACGCGATTTGTAAGGAATACTCAGTCAATGACTCGTTGGTGAAATTCACCCTGGGAATTAAATTTTGTAACACAATTTCAGAGAGGAACTTGCCCAAATGGTATTTGTACTTGAGGTCGCTGTCAATGAATTGCAATCGGTATAGTGAATTCAAAGTCGGGAAAACGGCTTGCATAATTTGTAAGGAAGTTCCAGGATCGTACGATGGCGGTAAGTAATAACACATATTGAGTAGTATTGGTCTGTAGAGTTCAAAGAGCCCCAGGTCGCTGAATGAAACCCAATTCTTTTGATCGTCAAAGCAATGTTCCAAAAAAACTTTCAAGAGGAAAACGCCCTTCAATTTGACACCGAGGACATCAGTTGTATCGTCTAGGATATTGAGAATACCCGGGGTTATCCACCATAGGTTCGAAGACACATGTCTATTCTTTAAATGTAGAAGAACCACATAAAAAAGTGGAATACTTTTCAGTCCTCCTTTTTCCTTCCACTGTTGGCGAGCATCATCTTCTTTGTAAGACATGCCAATGCGAGGCTTAAGTGCATTGCTTGTAGACTGTCTCTCGCTGTCACTTATACGTAGTAAGAGGGGACGCAATCGATCAATAAACCAGGTTAAAATTTCATCTTGGCTCAGCTGACTATTGACCACCAATTTATCAACTGCTTTCTCAAACGTTTTTAAGCACAATGGACTTCTAGGTCCGACATCAAGTGTAAAATACGAAAGGCATTGTAGCACTTCTAAATTGCTTTGGGTATTTTCTGTAACATGGTCCAACAAAATGGAGCAAATTTGGGTCAACTCACTGTCATCTACCTCAGGTATGTCTTTTCCATTAAATCTTTCCACGAAAGCGTGTAGCTCATCCATGTAGACCTTATTATCACTCACAAAGACCTTAATCTTGTGTTATCATTTTTCCGCTTTTTCAAAATCTTGATTGTCGACTAAAGGTTGTTAACAAAATACAAAACTTAACGGATCAATTAGAAAATTCAATGGTAAATATGTTCAAAGTTTTCTCTTACATATCTGATTTCTTTTTTTTATACACTGCAGCATATCAGACCATGTTGACGATGTGTTCGGCGACAGATTTTTGGGCTGTCGGCGACAATGGCTTGGGGCCACTCATGTACTGGCTGAACAAAAACTTGCCCACCAGCGGCTCATTGACCTGCCCCAGGATGACATTTTCATCGTTGCTTCTATCGTAATAGAAAAGTTGCAAGGATCCGTTGGCTTGCAATTCCAACATCAAATCGTGATCCTTGGGCACTTTCCCCTTTCTTGTAAAGGCATTTCTTAATTGTTCAAGCCCAGGATTCAGAATATCTTGGTTATACTTGGCGTCGGGATGGTTCAAAATGGTTCTAATGAGGCCATCTTTCAAATGGTTGAAGTCGGTGTTTCTCACAGGAGTGATTTTTGCCAACAACCTGCAACCGGCGTCCAGAAGGTTGCCAATCAAAACTTTAGATTTATCAGGGTTCCCCATAGCATCGCGGACATTTTCCTTGTGAGATTTGGTTTGATCAGTGTCGATGAAGACAGTGGAAAGAAATTTGGTATTCAAAACTTCTTGTACCAAATGCTTATCTTGGTCGGCAATATATATGCCCAGAGCATACACCTTGAAGGATATAAAAGTTACCGATCTGAATCCATAGCCAAGTAGGGAGTATGTAGTGGAAAGTGGATATTGGGGAGGCCCCATTTTAATGGGAAAAGGTGATACACTTTTTTCCACTACAACTGTATCCTCAGCATCATCATCGACATTGGAATCATTCTCAGCGGGTTTAATTTGGTTCCACGTTATACACGCTGCTGTCAATCCCATTAAAGCCACACCATAGTTGCCTCTCCTTTTCTTTACCAGTACTCTTGATATGTTGGCAGAGTACGAAGAATTGGGTCTGCGTATACATAAGGAGGAAAGGCTTCTGGGAGTACATCTCGTGAGAACCTGCCACCTTGGCAGAAAGCTAGACAGCATCTTAAGTTTCAATCTACTTTTATCGAGCTTCGAGAAGTCAGAGTTTCATCATTTAAGGGAAACCTTTTTTTTTTTTGGCTTTCCGTCTCCTGAAAAGTGTCTAACTATAATAAGATCTATACAAATAAATAAATTAGTACAACATTAAAAATAAAGGGTGTTAAAGAGCCCTCAGTTAACTTCCTCCGGGATATCATCGTGGAAATACTTTCCCTCTAGAGTGGGTTTGATAACTCCCACCCTAATCAAAAAGTCACCGAAGTGCTCACCTTCTTCTCTCTCCTGGGACCATCTTTTGAACAAGGATCTCAAGATTTCTAGCACTTCTTCCTCTTTAATAGAAGCCCTGTACAATTTGTTAATTCTTTGGCCGTAGTATCCACCACCAAGCATCAAATTGTATGTCAATGGAGCCTTACCAATCAGGGCCACTTCACCTAACCAAGGACGGGCACAACCATTGGGGCAACCAGTCATCCTCATCACCACCGAGTCGTGACGGAGACCGTAATCCTCTAAAATGTTCTCCAATTTGGTGATTAACGCAGGGAGATACCGCTCAGATTCGGCCATTGCCAAACCGCAAGTAGGCAAACCAACACACGAAGCCGAATGCAACCTCAGAGGGCTGAAAGATGTATTATCTAACTTGTGCTTGTTTAAAACTTTCTTGATATCATCGAGATGCTCGTCCTTGATGCCAGAAATCACAAGATGCTGGTTACCGGTCAATCTGAAATGGCCCGAATTGTGTTTCTGCATTAGCTCTGCAACCTTCTTCATACCAGTCTTTTGAGGCAATTCCACCGTATCCTCCACTCTACCATTTTCAATGAATGCAGTGAAATGGTTTAGTCCAGTTTCATCCTTGACCCACCCAAAGTAATCGTGGTTCGTCTTAATTTCAAAAGGTCTCTCAGGTTCAAACTTCTTGCCCAAGTACTCTTCCACCTTAGCCTTGTACACATCGACACCCATATCATCAATAGTGTACTTCAAACGAGCGTGTTTACGGTCTTTACGGTCACCGTTGTCTCTTTGAACTATCATGACTCCTTCAATTGCCTTAATGATATTCTCAGGGGGCAAAAATCCAAACAAAGACCCTGTTCTTGGATAAGTCTTCTTATTGTTGTGTGTGGTACCCATACCACCACCAACGTACATGTTAAAACCTTGCAGTTCCTGAGTCTCCGGATCGATGATGGATACTAAGCCAACATCACTAGACCACACATCTACGTCATTGAATGGCGGAACTGTAATGTTGACCTTGAATTTTCTGGGTAGATACACAGGACTGTAGAGAGGTTCCACGTCAACCAGGGAACCACCTGCAACCTTCGTTTTCTTCTTATTGGGACCCTCCTGTCTGTTTTCAAAGATGGAAGGCCAGTTGGCGTCATAATCACGATCATCAGTACCAGTAAGCCAAATCTCATGATAAGCAGTGGTGTTGGGCAAGAAGTATTCAGAAATTTTGTGGCCAAAATCCGAGATCTGTTTATGGACTTTGGCATTGTGGGGAATGGCAGAGTGCATAACGTTCCTATTGACATCACCGCAGGCAGCCAAAGTATCCATTAAAGTGGAGTTCATTGCTCTGATGGTGTGCTTCAAATTTCTCTTAACAACACCATGCAGCTGGAAAGTGGCTCTGGTAGTTAGTTTTATTGTGCCATTTCCAGTCTCGTCAGACAAACGATCAAGCACCAGCCATTGTTCAGGAGTTGACTTACCACCAGGTAGTCGTATTCTAGCCATGAACGCATAGTATGGTTCCATACCTTGTGCCTTACGGACGTCTCTCACATCACGATCATCTTGCATGTAGATACCATGGAACTTGGTCAATTGTTGATCGTAAGCGTGGATGGCACCTGTGGATTCATCTGCCAGGCCTTCCACAATGGTTCCTCTCAAAAAGTTGGAATTGATCTTCATGTCCTCGTTGTTCCAAGGCTTAGGCTCCTCAGGGACATCTGCATCTGCAACACCGAGGGCTTCCCATAAGCTAGCCTCCCATGGGCCATAAGCGGTCTGGTACCCGTCAGCATCTTGATCATCACCTTGACCGAGAGGAACTATTGGCTTGGCGGCCGACACCTCTAATTTTTTGAATAACTCTCTGCATGGCCTGTTATAGTAATGTTTATCCTGCTTGCGAGGCCAGTACAAAGAGTCACCCAGCCCAAAGACAGAAAAATTCAGAGCATCCAAGTCCAAATCAGTGGAAGCCTTCAATGCATCCCAAAATGCTTTACCATCTTGAGGAAATTCACCCTGACCGGCGGTAGAGGTTATGAAGATCACATTCTCCTCACCCGGCAAGTCTTCCAAAACAATGTCGTCCATGGACATCACGGTTGATTTCAAACCCCTGGCGGCAGCCCTGTTGCTCAATCTCTTGGCCAAAGAGGCCGCATTGCCACCGTCAGATGCGTAGTAAACGTGCAACGGTGGCCCACTCAATCCTTCCAAAAGTTGTTCGTAAGCTTGCTTGGCCTTGCGCTCTTGCTTCTTAGTAATGTTATCACTTGCCGATTGCACCAAGTTTCTAGAAAAATCGGGATATTTTTTGGACAGCATACTCAATCTGTTTTCACGATCCAAAAAGTCTTGCAACTCTCTTTTGATTACAGGGGAATCAAGTGCGAAGGCATCCTCGTCAGCTTTACTTGGGTCGTATCTGTACAATGGCCAGTAACCAGATGCAACTGCCACTTTGGTTTCTTTCAGAATCTCCAACGGAGTGTCCCTTTCGGACTGATATGGTAAGTAGGCGAGAACGATGGAAGGACCGTTGAATTTTGTGGCTTCGATGAATGCGGTTAGTAATTGCGAGTAAGAAGAGTATACCGCCACGGAAGCCACGTAAACATGGCCGAAGTTCATGGCATAAAGACCCACGTTTTTCTTCCCCTGTTTAGACTGATTTTTGTGCTGATAGGGCTCTGAGTCGATAAGTAAAACGTTGATATTCTTCCTGCCCGATAGAATTTGGTGCACACCTGAGTTGCCCAAATCGTATGACCACGCATCGGAACCGATCAACCAGGTGGACTTGAAGACATAGGCGTCCTCAGTAGCGCCGATTTGCAAGAATTCCTTTGGTTTCTTGGAATTTTGATACTTTTTCAAGTACTCGAACACTTGGTGGCTGACATCATTGGCCTCTTTTGTAGAGGATTCGTCCAGTGATTGGTCGTGGTAGGCAATCCACTTAGCTAATAGTTGCACAAATTGCACGGCGTCCGTTTCATAAAGAGAAGGATCTAAGGAGCGTCTTGCCAACGAGATTAACTCTTGGCGTTTCTTATCTTGACTCAGAAATAGACCATAACCATACTCTGGGTTATTCTGTTGAACAGTTTCGCTGGTGTACTCATTCAAAAATTGCAGAGAAGGCGAAAATAGTTGCCGCACCACTTTCATGTAGGCATTTTCCAAATCCAAGACATTTTTCAAAGACGAAGTCAACTCAGTTACTGCTCCCTCGTCCTTCGCGGGCTCACCGACAAAAAGAGTGAGGTCCGGCTCTTCTGAGTTGACATTACGGATAATGTCCCCCAGTGCTGCCTCAACGTCACTCACGACACCCACGTTGGATATTATCACTTGGTCAATGCCCTTTTCGATCAATTGGTCGAAGTCGGAGAAAAAATCTAGTAGTAAAGGTTCAAAGCCATTCTGGTCCGATCTTTGATTAGCACTTTGTACCACCACAATTTTCTTAACCGACGAAGGAAGGAGTTGTAACAGATTATCAAAGCTCCAAGGCCTATAAACGTTAACCTTTACGAGGCAAGCGTGTGGAGGCAATACTTTTCTGAAATCATACGCAGAAAAATCGACCACAGCCGTCGAAGGAGAACCTTCGGAGACTAAGTCGAAGTTATCTTCCCATTTTATAATATCCAAATCAACCGGTTCCTCTGCGATCTCCGTAGGCTCGACGTCTATATCAATCTCTTTGGGTAACTTGGCGAAGTTGATAAAATGTAAGACTGGTCTAAGCGATTTGGTGGCAATCTCAAGAGCCTTACGAGCGTTTTGAACAACTGTGTCCGGGTCAGAGGAAATCAGGATTGGAGCAGAGAGGTCCTTAAAAGATGCAATCACAGAATAATCTTGCAATGTCAGATCAACGTTTATTACCACTGGGAACCCCAGTAAAGAACTCACGTGGGGCAGCGACTTTACCAAAGTTGTCTCGTCTGTAACCAAAGTCGTCAGAGTATCACTCGAAAGTTGTTCCACAACTTGACTCAATGGGTCCGCATGGGCCAAAAGCTGCACAGAGTGCTGATTCTGGGCATACTCTGAAGTAGTGTCCTTGGTAGCAGTGGTGTAAAAAATTTTGAAAGAGCTCACAGCCTGGGCACACTTCAGCAGTGCCTCAGACACGCTACAGGGGCCTGTAATTGTCATGCCGGGGAATAAATAGAATTGGTTGGACCTTGATTAAATAAAAAAACAGTGCCCACAACAACAAATGCCCCTGACTGCTTGTCTTCTAATGTTATTTTAGCTTAGTTTTTAACTTGATCGTACTTTTTCCTTTTTAACTTTTTCACTTCTTATAAACCGAAAAGATGGGCTTCCCGATGAGTCTGAAAATAATTTACTGTATCGCCGTTCAAACTTCAAGCCACAGGTATGGCTTTCATAATCTCGTGCTAGACCGTCCGATTTTTTTTCTTGCTGCATGAGGATGTGAAATGTCACATGACGCAGAGGGCATATTGTTGAAAAATTTCATGTGAGTTGAAAGTCGTAATATGCGATGAGGAAGCCCATGCGAATGGTAAACCCTTGGGTTTGATCGTTCGAGCTCAACTAGAGCTATTAGGAGTAATTCCGTCGGTAGTGTGGAACGGTGACTAAAAATTTGACCAGTTAGTTGATTTTTGAGAGCGGGCCGAAGTTCCGCTGATGAACCTTGAACGCTCGTATGGATTCTCAAATGTAGTAATATCATATGATCTTACTCGGATGATCCTACCTCCAGATTTCACACTGTGTATATTAGATTTGTTGATTCGGTTGAGCTTCACGTTCTATTTTCAAAACCTCCCTTATAGTCAGAGAAGTGTCATCCCTTGGAAAAATACTGTAATCCAACTGCTGCTGGGCTAAACGATCCAATTCTTCCAGACGCTCATTCTGTAATCGCGTTGTCTCTTGAACTGTTTGATCGTCTTGTAACGACGTTAGTATCGTATTACGAATTTTGATCTCCTTTTTTTACAACATACATTTTTCATTGAGTTTGGCAACAATCTTGTGCTTGCATTCAAGCTTCTGCTGCTCGGTAAGTGGCATTAACCTTGATGAACCAGTTTACCCAAGACACTCAGTGGCAAATGGAAGAGATCTGAGCGCTTAGCCTTAATATCCTTGATGATATTTTCGTGTCGTGGGTTACCCGGATAACAAAGTAGCATGTGTGGTTGAATATACTACTTAGTGTGGCGGTTGAGAGCATTATCGTGCCTCATTTGGATTTAAGAAGGGGGATCCCAACCTCTCTGCATACTTGAACTTGATGAACTTTAGGTATTTATTGCATAGTCTGTTTTGGAGAATATTACGTGGTTTTATTTACAGATAATTAATTTCAATTGAGGAATGAAAAACAACCCTTCAACATCATTGGAACTTTAACTAGGATGTATCCCAATAAGGGTTCTACTGTTTGCGTATCCTTTCTAGGTACATTTTTGCTGTATTGAAGCTCTATATAATTATTACACAGGCTACCGGCTTTGTAATTTACAAATTAAGTGCCTTCAACACCAGTATTCAAAGAATCTCAACTTTTTTTGTTAAGAGTAAAGCGTATATATACCCTGAGATGCCCAGAATACCATATGCTGCTTTTTCATCATCGTCTGTAGTTGGTACTCATAACTTACACGTACTGAATCCTTAGAATTTTTATCTTCCATAGTATACCCCCCTGATTCAGAATATCAAGATCTATAGCTAGCACTGGAGTTACGGGCTAAATAGTAGCTCAAGAGGAATCGCTGGACTTCTGCTAATGGGTTAAACATCAAAATTGAGGAATGGGTCCATTTAGTTACAAAACCTTTCATATTCTCCCAAAGGCCTTTGAAACTTATTTGACGTAGGCCATCTGATGTTTGGGAGAAATTTAGGTTCTTTAAACAAGCAGAATAAAAAAAGATGTCTGCTAGGCCCATCTAATATATTAAGTTATCTTGACAAAAAATTTTCCAATTTTGACTGGTAGATCTTGGGCAAGAATATTACCACGAAATATGCTAATAATTTGTCAGGCCATCCACCATCACTCTTGCTATACAACATGCGATGTCAACATCTGCGTCTTCATTGAGAAAAATAAGAAGCAAACCCAGGCCGTTTAGAAATCATCAGGATATTAGATCGGGGATGTGATGACGACTTTTGGGTGGCATATAGTTCCCAGATTACTTTAGGCAAGTTTCAGCAAGTCTTGGAATTGGAGATTACCAGAAAGGTTCCAATGTTCGATGCATACTACATCATTCTCTGAAGTACATCAACGCGTTGTAGTCTCAGAACCTTTTCAGTTCATTTGACTTCGCATACACATCTCTGGGCTCCATTTACCACTCGGACTTGTACTTGCGATTACATGTTCAGTTCACTAGCCTCGCATTTTAATAACTCTGCTCGTTGAAACAGCCTCTTGAATGGCAAAAGCTGAAACTTGTGAGCGCTGTGTTTACCATGCAATCAACAGTCTGTAAGTATTTGTGCTGTTTATTGCATCACCCAATACTATCTTTAGCTCGCTGTCCGGCTATACATGTAAATTTCACCAATTTGGTAATGTTGGAACTCACGATTCGTAATACCAACAACCTTAGAAGCCAGTACATCTTTGTTCCAGCATTCAGTAAATCTACGGAGTATCACAAAGAAAATTACAAAGAAAACGTGTGATCGAATATTTCCTGTACCGCTCTAAATTAGATTCTGGACTATAATTCCTATAATCCTATTTTTATTTTTATTTTTATATCACTACATACTATTATATCATTAAATATTCTTATGTTATATATGTATTTTACCTAAGCTATTAAATTAACTCCACAAAAATGGGAGATAGCTTTTTTTTTTCTCATTGTGCTACAGTGCTTCTCTATCTGTTGCTTCAATAAGAACCATGCTTCTTCAATATACAATTCTATACATACGCATTATATGTCACTCATACTTTCGCATTCCAAGGTTCGAACCCAAAACATTACCCGCACAACTTGGCGGGGCTAGAGTAAAAAAGGTAAAGTTCACTGAACTTAAAGCCTTTGCCACCTTTTCTCAAAACGGTGGATAACGAACCCAAAAGAGCGTCCCAATCCGCTCATAGACTTTCAGGAAGGTACTAGCAGTCTGAATCATGGTGTTAGAGGCCACAGTTATATCTATTGACAATTCCGAGTATTCCAGGAACGGAGATTTTCCCAGAACGAGGTTTGAAGCACAGATCGATGCCGTTGAATTCATCTTCCAGGCCAAACGTAACGGCAATCCTGAGAATACCGTGGGTCTAATTCTCTCTGCTGGCTCTAATCCACGCGTCTTATCCACTTTTACTTCGGAGTTTGGTAAGATTCTGTCGGGTTTGCACGATACGCACATCGAAGGTTCAATCCATCTGGGGACCGCTATTCAAATCGCTGCATTGACTCTTAAGCACCGCCAGAATAAGGTGCAACATCAGCGAATTGTTGTGTTTGTGTGCTCTCCAATTCAAGATGACAGGCAAGAACTAATGAAATTAGCCAAGAAGCTGAAAAAGAATAACATTGCGGTGGATATCATCAATTTTGGCCAAGTAGAGCAGAACACAGCAATTGTAGAGGAATTCATCGAAACTGTGAATAATTCTCAAGAAGATAGCAGTCATCTTTTGACCATAACGCCAGGGCCTAGGCTCCTTTACGAGCAGATTGCCTCTTCCCGTATAATCCTCGAAGAAGGCGCTGTTGGTGGCAACGGATTTGACGGTGAAGGAGCGGGAGGTGACAACGGTTTCATGGATTTTGGTGTGGATCCTTCGGTTGATCCAGAACTGGCTATGGCACTTCGGATGTCTATGGAAGAGGAACAACAAAGACAGGAAAGGTTGAGACAACAGCAGCAGCAGCAGGAGGAGACGCAACAACAAGAACAAGAACAAGAACAACAACAAGAACAAGAACAAGAACAAGAACAAGAACAACAACAAGAACAAGAACAAGAACAAGAGCAAGAGCAAGAACAAGAACAACAGAATAAACTGTAGGCTACATCTCATTCGCAGCGAGCTAATAAATATGCTATTATTATTTTATAACTGTATATTGTAATGGTAAAATTCTCATTACCCGGTTCACTTTAATATGACTGAAAAAACAATCAAGCAGAATAAAGGGCCAATTCTCCAGTAGACGAGGCGATGAGTTGGATACAAGCTCACATTGAAGGGCAATTATAACTAAAATGGCCCGTGACGGTCCCATGTTTGTCGGTCTTAGAGCTAAGAATCACCGTCCGGTGACTTCTGCAGCTTCTACAGGCCCAAGGGCTAATAATACCACTCATGCCAATTCGATATCCTTGAGCGCTGGAAATCTTATCCTGGGTACCAATGACAAGACCAGTCTGCGTGGGGCTGTTTTGCAGGGCTCCAACACTAGCTTTAATCCTGCAAATATCCAGGGTAATAATTCCCCAACCATAGTGGCACAAGAGGCAGCCAAAGTCAACGACAAGAAGAGATCAAGACAGGTGGAATTGTGTTACCACGAGTCAAGGTATTCCAATGAAATAGTGGAGCTTAATCTGTCGCAAATACCTGCTGCTAAAGAAGGAGATCTGTTTGAGTTGAAGACTTATCAAGGGGATCCAAGCAGCAAGGACAAAAAAATCTATTTTATTGCTAAGGATTTCAATCCGGAGTTCAAGAATAGGTTCAAGAATGCCCAAATATCTATTTTATCGGGGCAATTACAGTCTTTGCTGGATCTACCGTCGAGATCCAAAGTGTGGATCAAGCTGAAATCCAAAAAAATGACAGAGGCCGATCTGGTAGAGTTGAACATCAAGGATTGCTTGATTAATCGAGGTGATATGTGGTGCTTAAATTCACAACTTGTGGGTCACTGCGTTTTTTCTACCCAAAAGCTTACCTTTCTTGACACTATAAGAGCTACAGTCAATGGCATTTACCGCGAAGGCAGGAAGACTTTTTCAGGTTACATTGGCGAAAACACAAGGGTTGTATTCCGTTCAGAATCAGCAAGGTTAATATTTCTGATTCAAATCACAGACGAAATGTGGAATTTCGAAGAAACTGGTGAGCAGTTGTTCCAAAAAATGGTCAATTCCTTTTTTCCAAAAATTTTTAAAAAATGGAAAGACATTGGCACTCATCATAGCATTACAATTGCCTTTGCAGTTTCCATGGATACTTCTCAGGTACCCTTCCGAGAGTTAAAACCAGGAACCATTCTCAAGAATACTACAGATTATTTCCGTATCGTAGTGGACCAAGTACTGGTCATTCATTGGGTGGAGATTATGGAAACTTTGAGGAAGGAGTTTCAAGCCTTGAGAAGTAATTTGCTAAATGCCAAGACAGAGGACGGATATAGCGTTATAAAGGGGAGATTTTCTCCCGTGATCAAATCGAACATTTTAGAGCTGGTCAATTTTGCATCCACTCTTATAACAGATCCATTCAGACAGTCAGATCTACGACATACCACGACTCATGTGATGATTATCAGCCCGGGTTCGGGACTATATGATGTGGATTACGATCTTTTGAAATTAACTGGAAAAAAGTTGTTATCTCTTGAAATGACCATGGATCTCATTTGCCTTTCACGAGCTCCCCTGCATGTCGTTCCGCTTTTCAGGTATTTGGACTACGAGAATAACTTGCATCACTGTAGCCCCACTTGGCTAAGCATTTTCTTTTGGAACGACTCTATCAAAAATAGCAATGATTGGCGTCCTCGATGTAAGATTTATGATTTACAAATGATGGGTCTAACAGAGAACGATGCTTTGGGAGAAGTGGACATTCAACGCTTGGTCCCAGACGGCGACGTAAAAAGTGTACAGCAATTCATGAACCAATACGACAATGACGTATTCAATTTTAATCAACCTGAAGATTTTGCAATAGACAAAGATTCTAACAGCAATACGCTAGAGAATGGGAAGCAGTTGAATACAAAGCAATCACTTGATCACATGTCAACATTCACCTGGAATGCACCTAAATTTTCCACGCCAGCATTGGAAGGTATTCAGAAACCAAGAGTTTTTGCCGATTTGTACACCCAAAGAAGTAATAGAAGTAACAATGTGTCGGATGGAGAAGCTTCTGATAGCATTCTTTTGAGCGAAAGTATCTCGAAAGCACAACAATCCTCATTGGCAGTAGATACTTTGAAAGGTATTACAAAGAAGAATTTGGTAAAAGATTTAACACAAAGAATCGTTAATAAAATATTACCAGACCGCGATGTAAAAAGGGAATGGGGATTCGATCAAGAAGATAATTTGGTAAACGAGAATGGTAGAGAAAGGTCACAAGCCCCAAAGAAATCAGTTTCCCCTGTTTCTAACTCCGCAGAAAGTGCACCGATCATAAAGAAAAACTTGGCTACGTTGGACAATCTGGACACTCAAAATGATCCACCTATTGAAACAGAGGACTCTTCAATGCGCGGATCCATCCGCTCGTCTGGGTCTTTCAGAGATTCTGATCATCCAGAAACAAAATCATTCATCACAAAGGATGATAAAAAGACGTCGATTCAAAAAGGTAATGATCATACTGAGAGCTACTCGTCTTCGGGTGTCAAGACGTGGATAGAAATCAAAAATCCGTCAATTCCCGTCAGCGATAACGTTGCAGGGATGATGTTCCCTATGCGTTGGAAAGATGTTTTACCAAGGTATGTACCTAAGAGGTACAGCAAATGGAGATCTTTTACAATGCCTGCAGAACTACCGGTAACCATTTCTGATTTCCCTTCAAAGCAGGACTTTGAAAACAACTTTTTCTTTAGAAATCACTCGGTTAATTTAAACATTGATCAAGAAGCATACAATCAGACTTACAAGGACCTGTTGCGAAATATGATTTATATGCGTCTTTTGACAGGTTTCCAGCTATGCGTAGGAGAAAATGCTAAAAATGTGGAACGCTCAAAGGTTATGGAGAACAGCGAATCACCAATTGCAAAGTTCATCGATGGGAAGTGGGTAAACATTAAAATCTATATGATGATTGATTCCGAAATCCATAGGATCAGCTGCGGGATTGATGGTGTTATAGATGTTCAAAGGTATCTGAGAAAAAACGAGGAAAATCCATTTGAACAAGTCTCCAGCTATACACCACTCGTGAAGACTCGCTACGAAAATGAATACAGAAAATCAAAGATAGATCCTTTACATGCGGCACGTCCATCGTTCAACTGGAATCAAATTGACCAGGTTTTGGCTGGCTATGGAGATTATGGGGTGGACAAGAATGCTTGCGGATTTAGATCCAAGCTGGTGGTCCTTCCTACAGATATTCCCCCAAATACTTACTCATCCGTCATTAACGGCAGGAATGAAACACTGACACATGAAGAGATAAGATTAGAGGGTCTTTCCCGACTGATATCTTCCATTTCTAGGTCGCGCTTGTTACCTGCTAAGGAAGAGCAAGCAAAGAAAAGTAAAAAACAAGAAATACAACCAGAAATCATCTTTTACACTGGATCCCTGTTTGATTTTATTCGTGAGCAGAAGTGGTCTTTGGAAAAATCTGTGTTGAGTTACAAGGACTCTATCTTTGCTGACAGAAAGCAACTTAGGAAAGACATTGATATCCGGGATTTGGCGCGTGAACTTCAGCATGGAGACAATTCTTTGACTTTGGTCAATAGGAAGTGGCATTGGAAAAGACATCAGAATAGTTTTATTGGGTCAGAAATGGTAAATTGGCTACTTAGAAATTTGAGCGACATTGACACCAGAGAGGAAGCCGTCGAATATGGTCAAACTCTAATGGATAAGGGTTTGTTCAAACATGTTTTGAATAAGCATGGTTTTCTTGATGGCCACTACTTTTATCAGGTCACACCCCCATACCTTATTGACCCCAGAGCACTTGATAAGGTCACTTCTGATCAAAAATCCAACAAAGAATATAAGCGTGCACCCGGAGAGAACTCCACAGGTAGTGTTTCTGAAATGAATGTGCTTCCTTTAGCCATGGTTACTAGCAATACTACTTCTCACATCTCAGCTGACAACCACTCGGACGTAAGAAACACCTCAGGTGAAACTGAAACCAAAGCAAGTGTTATGTTGAGCAATTCAATGGTCATTAATGTTGATTCTCCAAATAAGTCTTACAAATTAGAGACTTGTACGGTTCACTATGATAAAGTTCATAACCCGGACCATTGTTTCCATATAAGACTGGAATGGTTGACGACTACACCCAAATTACTTGACGATTTGGTTGCGAATTGGTCTAGACTCTGTGAAAGATACGGATTAAGATTAGTTGAAATCCCATGGAGGGAGCTTTGCATGATACCTGCAATAGACCCATTTCATTCGTTCGTGGAAATTCGTTTAGCGATTAATCCCTGGGAAGATCCTGAATTCAGGGATGAAGAATTGTTGTCTAAAAGTAAATTTTATTACCACATGCATTTGCTTAAAGTTTCAGGGTTTTTGCTTGACAATAGGGCGTCAAAGGTTATTCAAGATAGCAATTGTGACTTTGAAATCATGTATTCTTGGGGCAAACCTGAGTTTAAATATGCTCAGTATATCCATAATACTGGTGCATACATTGCTGAGGTTAGAGATAGTGGTGAATTGTTCTTGGCTCCGAACAACATTTACATTTCAAGGGCAAACCCTGGGAAGATCGTGGGTAAATCTCAATTTGCAACCCAATTTGCCGTAGATGCTCAAAAAGTAATGTTGAATTTTAAAAAGGTTTGCACCGACTACAATGAGCTGAAATTAATTTTTTTTGATGCTAAAGAAAAGTGGGTAAAAGATCAACAACTTGAAGATTACTGTGAGTAAAATTAAACAGTAAAAATTTTTCGAGTTTGCACGTATATATTATAATGATAAACATGGATCTTTTTACTCAAAGTCTTTCTGCAATTTTGATGACGTCTGCTAGAACTCCCGCAGCGGTGACATCAGCACCTGCTCCAGCACCTTGGATAACCAATGGGTTCGGATAACGCACGGTTCTAATGGCAATAACATTGTCAGAACCTTTCAAGGAGGCAAATGGGTGAGAGGCGTCGTACTTTTCAATGCCAACAGAGACCTGCTTTTTAGGCAAATCCACTTTTCCGATGAATCTCAAGACTTTGTTTTCCTTGGCAGCCTGTTCCTTTAGTTTCGTCAGGTCGGAGTCATAGTCTGGCAGTTTGCTCATAAACTCGTCTGCAGAAGCAACAGATTCCAGTGGTTTGGGAATCAGGGACTGCACTGGGAAAGAGGTTGGGGAATCCACTTCTAGACCACTGATTCTCGCTAAGATGGTTACCTTTCTAGCCACATCCAGACCATTCAAATCGTCTCTTGGATCTGGTTCGGTATAACCCAAATCCTTCGCCTTCTTGACCACGTCGGAGAATTGCACGCTGTTAGCGTCAATGGTAGAAAATTCGTTGAAGATGTAAGACAAAGTTCCAGAAAAGATACCTTCAATCTTTTCCACTTTGTCACCAGTTTTAATCATGTCGTTCAACGAACCAATTATGGGCAAACCTGCACCCACGGTGGCTTCGTGATAAACCAATCCGTTGGTAGGTTTGCCAGAGAATATTTCTTTCCATAGACTCAAATCAGAGGAAAATGCCTTCTTGTTGGGAGTAGCGATGGAAATGCCACTTTCGATGAATTTAGGGTAAAATCCAGCAATTGATTCATTCGAGGTATTATCCACTAGGATAACAGGGTTTGGAGATTTCTTCAAAAAGGCTAGAAGAGCATCTAGGGAGAGTGTTTCTTTACCAGACACGTTCAAAGTCTCTTTCCAATGTTCACCAATTTGCAATGGTTTGAAATCATTAGAAATTAAACTCTTCTTGGAGGCTGCAATTAGAATCAAATTGTAATTGACGGGGGACTTGACAGATTGCAGTTGCTTCAAAAAGGCAGAACCAACTAAACCGCAGCCAACAACGGCGACATTAACTTCTTTAACGGTCATTCTGTTTGCAAACGTTATCTTTTCGAATTTAGCAAATATTTGTAGAATGATGAATTAACAAGGAATAAACGAAAAACTGTTCCACGACCAAAATTTTGAATCTCGATGACTCTATTTTATTCCTCTTGAAAAAATGAAAAATTAAGGCATCTCTAATTACACGTGATCTTTTCGACCAGGAGACGAATTCTATCAAAGACATCTTTCTTGCTTACACGCTTCCTTGGAACTGTGTACTTATTCGCAGGTGTTCCCACTGAAGGAATCGAGGGTGTTCTGGAGCCACCTTTGACATGCGCATCTGTGGCCTGTGTTTGCGAATCAGCGTTGTCATCTTGATCTTGTTCTTGGCCACTGCCAGCGGTCTCTGGTTTCGCGTTAGTAGGCGCGACAGGTAGGTAGAAATATTTGAAATAGATGGAGATGCATATACCGTCGAATGCAATACCGTTATTGCCTTTCTTGAGTTGGTATGATATCTTAAGCCCAGATAGTAACTCTTCTGGATAATTTTCTTCTTTGAAATCACTCTGCAAGTCTTCACTCACCCTGAGAAATGTTTGGTAGTTGAGAGGTGGAAGCAGATGCTCTATGTATTCCTTTTCGTCCAATAGCAGTTTGGCTCTCGTGCACTTTGTGTAAAGCATCAGCGCATGCTCTGTAGCATTGTTCACATAGGCCATGCCCGATCCAAAGCGTCTGATCTTTTTGCATACGCGACCAATAGAATTGAAATCACTTTTACAGAATAATAGATCCAGGTAAAACATCACATACTGGTATGTGTACACAAAATGTTTACCAGGTCTTTCAAAATCGGGCTTCCAAATATTGACCAAACTTTTGTGTGCACTTTTAACTGATAGGACACTTTCCATTTCAGCAAGTGCGGCGTCCACATTGGTGAAGTCTTCGAAAAATATCTTGGCAATTCTATAACGTGGTCGGTGATGCCACTTTTTCTTGTCGACACTTAGAAGGTATTTTAACAACTTTATCACCTTTTGAAAAAAGACATTTCTTTGATCTTCCACCGTGGAGGAGTTATCTAGCTCCCAAAATATATCATCCTCCTCGAAAAAATCCTTGTCTTTATGTAGCAGTACAAGGGCTCCACAGGGATTGAGAATACCAAGCTTAACCAATTTATAGCAGATATTCACAAAGGAGTAATGCGGTTCAATAATCGGATCCTTTTGTGAGGAAACTTTGCAAGCCATTTGGCATGATTGCAAAATACTTTGACAAGCGGTTACACCATGATCCCTACGCGCGACTTTGAAAAGAAAACAGCCAAAATTATAGTGGTATATCCATCTATAATTATTTGCATTCTCTGTGGTATCCGTTTGATCACAAAACCTGTTGGCTTGTTGAAAACTTAATAGAATTGCTTGCTCCACATTGAAATCGGAAATGCTTCGAGCAGTGGATGGATTTCGCTTTACAAGTTCACCAGTATCGTCCAGCATCAACAATTGTCCCCAAAGACCGACAAAGTAGCACTGTTTTTCCATCGGTTTCAAATACCCACTCATCATTTCTGATCCCAGTGCGCCCAACGCCCTTTGTAAAATGGGGCCATCATCTGCAGATTTGACAGGTTTTGCAAAGTAAATTGCAACTGACATAAGATAGCATAATATGGCCTGTCTCTGCATTTGTGCGGTGCTATATTTCTTCTCGGGAACGGATAGTTTATCTGATGTCCATATTAAATCATCTTCAACCATAAATGCAAAGCATTGACCTAATAAGTACCAACTTTCAAAACGTTTTGTGTTGTAAAGGATGTCATTTTTTAACATGGCTACAATGTAATCTAATTCAGATGGCCGTGCTTGCATCGACTTCTTACGAAAGCGGTAAAGATTAAACGCTTGTATACTCGAAACATAAAACAAACCAGCGACAGCGGCCTCTTGTAACTCATCATTTGGGGTTGTTAAATTCAGTTGACCTTGTCCTTTAAATGCCTTTCTAAAAGTACTTGCAGTTATAGGGACTTCAAGGTATTCTTCCACCAAGTACTTATTTCTAGCCACAATATGATTGCCCAAGGACTCGGGATCCCCAACTAAGTCAATGATGTTGTCGAGAACAGGCTTTAGAGAAGCTTTATTTCCACTTGCAAGAAGAGGATTCTTCCCTTGATATTGCAATTTAATGAGATAGATTCCAAGTGGTAGAGAATTGCGTTTGTCCATTTCAATTGCTTTAGTACGATGCTGATCTGGGGTGAAATTATCGCCAGCAATAACGTAATGATACCTGCACCAAAGAATTTGTTTTAGCTGTACCAAAGATTCTTGGTTGATGAACTGGCATAATAGATGTTCTGATAGCCTCAAGAAATTACCATTCGAGGCGTCACAAAATCCAAAGCCTCCTAGCAAGGAGTGGGAGCACCAAATAAAATTGGATATTAAGTATCCTTGTTGGTCGGGAATTTTAGAAGCAACCTCCAAATTGAAGAAATAGATCAGCAATGTGATCAAATTAGCAATTGTATCTTTCACTTTAGCTGAGGATTTCGTTGCTTTTTGGAAAAATGACTTGTTAAATATGTCTCTTCGAGCTTCGAAGTGTAGTACCGAATCGAACAAAAGGAAAAAATTTATGAGTAGCTGCTGGCCCTCCTGTGTCTCACAAGTATTGACGCTTTCCCAGTTATTGACAGATAATAGTTTAATGAATTTTGATGTTAAATTCCCCACGGTAATGAGTATAGTCAATAGCATTTGGTGACGTTGTTTTTCCGACTGTTTGGAGTACTTCTCCGAAGTGAAAACATCGTCTAGTAGCTTCAACACATAAAAATAGCAGCTCAAGGAGCTATGCACATTGTAATTCTTGACATAGTGTGAGAATAAAGCCTCCCAGAGCTTGAGTTTAAGTAAAAATGGAGAGTTCTGAATAAATGACAACATTTCTTGATCTTCCTGAAGTATCTTTTTTTCTGGATGAACACTTTGCATAAGAATTCGCTCCAAAATATCCATATTATTGTCAATCTCCTCTGTTGCCGCATCTTCATTAGATAGATCGACAATACCAATTCTCCGTATGATCTTTATCTTCCTTATCTGTGAATGCAAATCCGATAAATTTAGCCGAAGAATATAACGGTAATTAGGATAAATAATGTCGAATGACTCTTGTGATTCACTAAGCAATTGTTCAATTAGGTTTAAGCCCGAAGGAAGTTTATCATCGAAAACTTCACAAGTATACTGTAAAAAGCAATAATGAGCCCACTGAAAGTAAATTTCCCATCTATTATCAACCTTAGAATAATTTTGTAGTAAATTCAACCACCGAGTGTGCTTGATTTCCAATTTATTCCTCTGAGTTTTAAGCTCATAAGTTCTGTGTCCTTGAAGTTTCTTCGATGAAATTTGTTCGCAAATATCACCCATCATGTTAACAATTAGCTCATAACAGGAGAGAGCCAAGTAGGGACAAGAATCCCTATTATTCAATATAAATTCAAATAAATTTGGTTCTGTACTCAAAAATAACCATTCGACTGATTCAAATAGAGTAGGGGGCCAAGAACAATCGATGATTGGGCGTGTATTTTGATCACCACTATTAGATAGCAAAAGTTTTAAAAATTTAAACCTTACTTCTTGGAAATGTACAGGGCTGTTGTTGATGGCATCAATAAAGGATATCAACTTTTCTTCCGGTAAATCTTCTAGGAGACTTACATCGTTGTCCTTATCTGCAAAAACATTTGATTTCAAAAGTGCATTCAATTGTAAAACATCCTCGCCGTTCGGGTTATTTCCACTTGAGCTGGAATCATTTTGAGAAAAGATTTCAGTATGCCAGCTACTCCATCCTTTAAGACATTCAATCAAATCCTGATAAGGTAAGATTTCCGGATTACTCTGCAGCTCTCCCTCTAATAAAGACTTCCACCGATCAAGTGATACTTGATAACCCAAAAGTTCCGAAATACTGGACAATTCTTCTAGGAACGCGATGTGATTAGTGGGCAATACGTCATTTTCCACTAAATCTTGATCTTTATCCTTGAAACGTTTACTGCTTCTTTGTACTGGTCTTTGAGGCTCAATTTGATCATTAAACCGTTTGCCTGTATTGCTGTCATCCTCTGAAACATCTTTGCTTATAGCAAGATCGACATCTTTGGGATCCTTAGGAATTTCGGCGGATGAGGCTTTCTTTTCAGTTTCTTCCATTTCATCAGGTTTTTTTGTCTCAGATTCTATCTCAACATTTTCCGTCTTAGCCAGTACGAATTTAACGGCCTCGATGGGTTCTTCAAGGTCCCCGTAGGGATCCAAAGATTTATTCAAAAGGTTCGAAATCTTACTATGGGGCAGTAGCCCCTTCAGAGAATTTGCCATGGCCTCCCATGTAAAACTTTCGAGTGTAATATCAAAAACTTCCAATTCTTTCATGATGTGCTCATCTTGAGTCTTCATATCTTTGATTTGCAAAAGAATTGGATTGAGCTCAGGTTTTTCTTTAGGAAGTGGTACATGTTGAATGCAGTCTTTTTTGGATTTACTGTCTCCAATTCCCTTTAATAGATCGCTATACTGGCCCATGATTTGACGCAGCTTAGGTAATGTACTTTTTTTCTTCCTCCCCAGGAGTAGCAAAGTGTTTTCAGATCTTGTCAGCTCGTATTCTAGCACCATGCGTTCTAATCTCTTGCTCTTATAACTTTGGAAGATTTGAACCAACAACTCAGTCACCGAACTATCTGCATCATTATGCTGAATAGATTCCACCAAGTTTTCAACAACTTTTAGAATGCAATCTACAACCTCTTGGGATGACATGCTGGACTGATGCTCAAGTAAATAGCTATAATGATACATGCCTCGGTTACGATAAGTCAAATACCGAAGTCTATCCAGTGTAGGACTTGAATAGTAGTAGATTCCCCATTTACCTGGTTTAATTACATCTCTCTTTAAAAGCTCTTCAAATTTTGCGTCTGCATCTTCAAACCTCTTAGCTTTCAATTCAAATAAAGCACTTTGGAATATCTTGAAGCACTCCTCTATCTCTAACTCTCTTGAATGTTCTTCAGCCTCCAGTTGTTCATCATGAGGAGTAAGATTTAAAGCATTGAAGGTAGACATACTAAGCTCATCGACCTCTTCCGATGGATTTCCTTTGTTCACAATTTATTAGACTTTTCGGATAAAACTTCAACACGCGATGAGCACTGAAGACACTTTGAAAACAAGGAAAATACTAATGCCAGAGTCTGTACAATATTTAGTGGAGTATCTGCCACGAATTAGAACAAGCTCAGTGGTTCTACAAGGATTTAAGGAGATTAATTTGAAATATGCTGATTCCAGCAAGCTTATGGTACAGGATGAACAGGGACCTCCATTAGAAATTTTACTACCCCATCATCCTGGCAATGTGACATCAAAAAGGCTAGCCAGAATTAGTGAAGATGAATACTTGCTCACTCTGAAGTCTGAAGAAAGTCACCTAGCTAGACCTCGAAACGATGTAATGACATTACCACAAGCAAAGTGGACAAAACGCCAATTGAGCGATTGCAGTGAGTTTAAGCTGTGCTGCTTACAATGTGGTAACAAGATTATTGATCAACAAAATTCCACAAAGCTCAACGATATGCCTTCGGAATTTTGGATGGAATTGATGGATTACTGGCATTGCCATAAGCCAGATGAAAAATCAACAGGGTTCTATTCACTACAAAGGAATTCATTAAGGCCATGTCTGAATGAAATTCTCATAGGAGAATCATTCTTCCAAGCTCATGAGGACACCTTTAGCGGACGAGTGCAATTTAAAAATGGTTTACTTCTATGTCAAAGATGTGAGGAGCCCTTGGGCAAGGCAAACGGTGATCAACTGTGCAAAATCTATAAATGGAAACTACGACTAACTCGGGATGGAACCTTCGATGATACTTTCCCACCTGAGCAAGAAATTGTTTCTACCCTTCTCAACTGCAACAGAGCTAATGCAACGAGATATGTTCTCATCAAGTGTGGAAACCAGCATCTTTTTATCTGGCTATTTGCCATTGGTATTGAAGTAACATTGACCAACAATCAAATATTGAATAATTGCCTTAAAATATTCTACAGCGCAGGAATACCGCCTAGTTTGAGATCGAAGACAAATATTGATGAGGAAGAAGTGAATTTAGTTCCTTTTGAAAAGTTTATGGATGCACTCAAGGCTGTTAACAGCTGCCTTCCAACCAGCAAGCAAAAATTTGGCCCTTGGAGCGTCACTTACTACCCAATAGTGGAATGAAAGGCATCCCTAAGCAATGGTACAACCTGTTTTCTACTTGCAACAACGTTTAACTGCTGAAAGGCATTAAAGTAGTAATGCTCTTTAGTAGTGCTCTCAGCACTAAATTGCGGATTCTCCAGTTTCAAATCAACGGAAATTTGACCCACAATTCTTTCGGATTGGTCTTTGAGAGGCGACATTACCAATAACTGACGCTTAAAATCATGACCATCCTGCCACGCTGTCATTATAGCAAAGATATTTACATTGCGCTCCTTCTGCGCCTCAATGCAATCCTTTTTAAATTCTGCCTCGCCGCCGCTTTGCTCGGTAAGCCATTGTAGAGGCTTACCAATTGATGCGATTCCAATCACAAGTTTCTCGGAATTTTCTTCAAATACGAATTCTTTGTAATCCTTTTTGAAAATATCCTTGATGTGCAGGCCTTCTAAATCATCCTTGTCCTTTTTGAGTTGAGAATAGTATTCACCTCGATCAAAATTAGGGATTATTTTCTCATAGTACTCAAGCGCTTCTAAATCGGGGGCTTCCACTTTGTATTGGAAGTTGGACGTATCCAGCAGGACCGCCCCCATTAAAAGTAGTGTTATCTCCTTTGCAGACTCTGTAGACTCTAAATCAATCATAGCTTTACGCCAGTACTTGAATACCAATGATGAACAACTACCAGTGGTTTCCACTATTCTTGGGTTTACTTCCAAATACATGTTTTGATCCTTGTGATGGTCTATGATGCCCGTCACATTGTTTATGAGAAACTTAGAGTTTAATTCCAATTCATTATGGTCCACGAGGATGGCGCTAATAGAGTTATATTGATTTTTGTAACGTCTGAGCTCTTCATTAAAAAAGAGCAAGTCCTCAGTAATATTCAATCTATTAAGAGCCCTCAGGACATCTTTTCTCAAGCACAAATCGGCCCTTGGAATATTGATTATGGGTACCACGAGATTTTCTGGATCGTGGTGGTAGCTGCAGAATGCATATGTCAACGCTGACACCACGGAATCGAAATCAGCAGCTTCATTCCCACATACTATTCTCATTGCTAAAGATCGATTCAGTTTGCGATCTACGTCATCTTTCAAAAACTGCAGAAATGATCTAATTGAACGTGCCATTGTATGAGAATGCTTACTTTCAGTTGATGGTTTAGGAGCGTGCAGTTGAAGATTCGCTTTCCCGAAAACTTCAATCACGCAGTGGAAGTAAGGTCGTAACCATAGGTTTAAAGATGGTCAAGGTAGTCAAGCGTCACGGTAAGCAGATTATAGTGAGGACACCCGAGGATGATGAAAGCTCTTTTACCTTTTTAGATGTCGTAGATCAAGTTGACCAATTTCCAGAAAACTATGCCTCTAACCGTTATTTCAAGGAAAGTGTTTACTATTTGGTGACTCATGAGGGCAATAAAATTGGTTTTGTCCTTGCATTTGTATTAAAAGAGATGCGAAGGTGTTGCCCTAGATTGCTCGAGGATACTTTTGAAATAAAGGAATCCATTCGAGAGGTATGCTTTAAAGATCATGTAATAGATGTTAGAAACGAAAAAATTGCCGAGATCGGTAGACAGCTGTTCAAGAAATCTACTTTGCAAGACATTAAAGGCTGGAGAGACGAGAGGTATGCGGTTTGGGTGGATAGATCTCCTTATGTTTTGGTTGAAAGAGCAATGGCAGGCCTTTTTGGCATCAATACCTACGGAGTGCATGTTAATGGCTACGTAATTGATCAATTGTCCAAAGAGGTCAAATTATGGATACCAAGGAGGTCTGCCGCCAAGCCTACGTGGCCTTTAATGTTGGACAACATTGTAGCCGGAGGAATAGGCTACCCTCACGGCATATACGAAACTGTGGTCAAGGAAAGTATGGAGGAAGCCACTTTGAGTCAAATAGAAATCGAGAAAAGGATCACTTCTGCAGGCGCCGTATCATACCTATACTTTCCACAAGATATCAATGGCGTGAAATTTGAATGTGAGTCTCATTTTATAGTAGGTGAAGTGGAATACGTTTACGACCTACAACTTTCGGATGATGTTGTTCCTAGGCCTAATGATGGGGAAGTAGACAGTTTCAATCTATTGGATTTGCAAGAAACCATCGATGCTATTGCGAGAAAGGAGTTTAAACCCAATTGCGCACTTGTTATGACAGATTTTCTGATCAGACATGGTTTCATAACTTCTGAAAATGAACCCAACTATTTACAACTTGTCAACAGGATGCACAGGAAGCTGCCTTTTCCCACCCCAAATTGAATAAAAACTATTCAAAATTGTTCAAAAGTATTTCATTTTCGTCTCGAAAGTATTTATTTAGATGGATATTTTTTTTTCTTATTCTGATATAATCAAATACCAGTGCAATGTCTATACTTTTCACTTGGCAAAATTCAACTCCATGTTTAGCCATTTTCTACTGGAGACCTGTTCTGGAGTCAGAGTAATATCACCATAGGTAAATGGGGAGAAGTACCAGAAAAACCATCCGATAGCCAGGGCCATGATGCCGAAGAAAATGCACAAGAGCTTCGTTTGGATTTTGGGAGTAGTTTCGTACTTGGCATCAGGTAGCTCTTCGTCCTTTTCAGGGTCCAACGATTTACAATCACTGAACACAATTTCCCAAAGAGCAGCAGTGAACATGGAGGCGATTAATTGGGCTGGTAAGTAGTGGTGCAAGAATCTTTGACGAACCATCAAATAGAAGGGAAAATAGTGCCATGCCCATCCAACGAAGAAGTACAATAGGGGGCCATACAATTTCTCTCTGGTGATTCTGCCCAAGGCGAAATATGCACGCTGTCTGGTCAGTAAGTCGGTCACGATGATCCCAACATAAACCGCCAGAGATATCACTTGCAACCACCATCCAATAATGTTACCGATGAAGAAGATTTGCTTTCTTTCAGAGTCCAACGTCCAGAAAGAAACCCCGTTCAAAGAGCCGGGCCACGAATACGGTTCAGAGGCGAATGGATGTTCTGAAGACAATTTGTTGTTGTGTTCAAACATTAGCCTTTGCAATTCGGCCCACTTAGTGAAGAAAGGTAGTTGCCTTATCTTCCTGGGGACATATTTCTTTCTCTCATCACTTAAGTTTACAATGGTATCCACGTACCAACTATTCGTTGGATCAGTGACTTTTTTGTTGCCGTTCACTTCTTGTTGGTTGAAACCCCATTCAGGCAACAAAACGTCGTTATGCGTCCACAGAGCGACCGCCGTGTCTACATGGAAGATGCGGAAGACGGTACCCTTCGTCTTGACGACGGAACCCGCGTCCCGTTTGTTCAATCCTTGGAATTGAAACAGGGTCTGTTGGTAAGCGTCACCGTTGGCTTCCTCCTCGGACACAGTCATCACTTCTTCATTTGTAGGGTAATATGGAGAAGCAACGTCATGGGTCAAAAGGTAACTATTGGTCATCACATGTCTTAGTCTGAACGCTTCGTTGAGTAGAAGGGGTTGACCCTCTTTGGAGGGCAATTCTTTGACGGGAACGATTTCCCATTCATTGTTGGCATCTTCGAAGAAATATGCAGTGACCTGTTGACCCTGTGAGGAGATACGACCATCGTCATAACGTTGAGGGTAGCGAGCCAAGTGAGAGTGCAAAAGGGCTTCTGTGTCTCTGTGTCTCAGAGTGACGATGTCGTAGTAGTTAACCTCTTTGGTCTCCCTGGCCAAGGGAGAATCACCAAGGGTTTCTTGGAATTCTCCAGACATAAAGTTGTCGCCGGGCCCAGATTTGTTCAAGATGGCAAAATGCACCCAAAACCAGAAGAGATAGACAAGGAATGGAGCAAAGATCAACCCATTCAGTCTTTTCAAGAAATGGCCAGCGAACTGACGAATGGTTAAACCTGCACGCACATCTAGCAATTGCCACAAATTGAGAGCAACTGCGGAACCAATGGTAGCGTAAGTCATCATACCAATATATTTGGTGGAAATGACGAACGACAACGAAAGGCCCGTAGCGTACAACCAAAGGTACCATTTCATGGAGAAAGGTTCCTTCAGTTGCAATTTGTAAAATCTGACGTAGCTGTAAATGGACGAAGCCACTGAAAAGAGCAAAAACGCATCCAAAAGAATCAATCTAGTCTCTGTGACATGGGCGTTATCAATGGCTACCAGTAAACTGCCAAAGGCACACGTCACTGCCTTGAAATTAAACTCTTTCAAGGTGTTGAAGATGAAGGGCACCGTTAGAGTTCCCAAGAGCGCATTGAAGCAACGGTATTGGAGGAAAGGTGCCGGATTCTGCACATAACTGTAGCCAATCTCATCGAATTTAAAAGAACCATCGTACCCGCTCAAAAAACCGATAAATGCAATCAGCATCTTGGCAAATGGAGGGTGAACATCAAAGAAGAAAGTCCTCTCCAAATAGTAAGAGGCAAACTTACCAAAATGCACTTCATCAAAAACCACTTCCTTTGGAAACCATATCTTGTAGAACCTGGCGCAGAAAGCTAGTGCAGTGACAGCGCCAAGCCAAAGGCGGTACTCCCTGGGAGTGTCAGGTCTTTCTCTCAACAACCATTTTTCAGTAGAGAATGTAAAATTCGATGATTTTTTCAATTTCTTGGCATCAGCTGCAGTGGCACCTCCACTCTGTTGAATTTTTTTCTTAGCGACCATCGCTTTTCCAACAATCGGACTAGCTTCCTTTGCCATCAATCTAATGGCCAATCGCCTGCTAAATGATGGGATTTGCAATGAGGAAACACCAATATTTCACACGTAATGTATATCCATATGTATATATATGTGTTCAAATCGCGTCTGAAAAATTAACGCCTCGAACGTGTGCCCTAATTTTCGTCTGGGCCCTAAGGAAAGTAAAAAAGCCCTGTTTTTGACCAAATTTAGGGCATGCGTAAAGAGGATCGACATTATAATATAGAAATATGCTGTACCATAGCATTTATTTTTTTCGAAATATTTTAAAGAGACTTACTATAGTCCATCTTTCACTAAATGTATGTTCAATTTTTTTTGGACTTGACCTAGAACTTTTATTTTTCTTGAGCGAAAAATCTGGCACAGATATATCGATGAATGAAATTGATTAACATGCCTAGTAGTAATTTCAATCCCTCCTCTCTCTCTCCATTTCAGAGGTAGTTGTTGTTGTTTTCGGTACCAATGCATTTCCCCAGAAAAGTTTAACAATAAAGGCTAACCGCTGCTTTAGTATTATGCCATTTTCAAAATGACCTAGTGTGTGTTCCTTTGAAAAAAAAATATTTCTTGCCACATTTTTTGAATGAGAAAAATTCTAATATCCGATCATGGTTCAGTTGACTTCCTACCATTTCCCTCTAGTTTGAGGTCCTGTGATTTTTATTTCCGACACACTCTTAAAAACTGACATGTGTGTAACTAAACATATCAGTCTTAATGAACTCCTCAGCAGTAACTTTTCTACTGTCAGTCCGGCACGAGTCAATCCCCTGAGATACACTAGAGCTCTCGTTAGATATATTGATGTTCAATACTATTGTTTTGTTCTTTTTCGGTACCTTCGAAAAGTAAACCCTAAATGTCATATTAAGGGCTTTGGTCTTCAGAACCTGCAAGTCCAATGCCCATAACGGAGTTTCCATCAAACAAGACTGAACGTCGAGCAATTACCACACTAGAACCCTCTTAATTTGACTGACTCAGTTGATTCAAATCAATAGCGGCGTTCAATTCTTCTTCTATCATCATGCTAGCTTTCAGAAGGCTGAACGCAAGAAGCGCGGTGAGGATGATGAGAATGGTAGCCACCACGGCACCTTCACCACCATTACCTCCTAAACATACCGCTACCGCCATAAGGAAATCACCAGAACCTATCGGTGGTGCTACTGGCTACGGTACTTTGAAGGAAGGGCTCAATGGTTCTCCCTTGGAAAGCGAGAAACCAATAATCTCCAAGAACGGCATCGACTGGTCCTCCTCGTGGCATGGGTTTGGGGCCAAGCCATTCGGGGACGATGTACAGAAGATTTTGACCGAACCATTGGGACCGCCAGACATTGAGATGAAGCCAGACGGCATGATCTACCTGCCCGAAATTAAGTACCGCCGTATCTTAAACAAAGCCTTTGGTGCCGGGGGGTGGGGGTTGGTACCCCGCTCTGAAACCATGATCACACCTAAGCTAGTCACTAGAGAGTACGGTCTTGTGTGCCACAACCAGCTAGTCAGCGTAGCCCGTGGTGAGCAAGATTATTTCAGCGAAACTGGTATTCCCACGGCCACAGAAGGTTGCAAGAGCAATGCCTTAATGAGATGCTGCAAGGATCTTGGCATAGGGTCAGAGCTGTGGGATCCCGTTTTTATCAAGAAGTTTAGGACTGACTACTGTGTTGAGAAGTTTGTTGAGCACGTTACAACTAAAAGAAAGAGAAAAATTTGGTTGCGTAAGGATAGACAAGTGGAATACCCTTACAAATGAAAAAATGGTATTTTGTAAATGCAGTAATTAGTTTAATTTGGAAAACAAATTCTTAAACGTATACCTTGTGTAAAACACTTGTCCAATAAAATTACGCCAGTGTTACCTTTAAATAGGTCATAACAAACTTGAAGGGATTTCGCAGTTGAGGCTACTTCAAGGAATTAATGACATTGAAGTATTTGTCTCGAACTACTTTTTGCTGAACTGCTTGGTCTTGGTTGATAGGATTTTTTATCCTTCTGTATTATTGCCAAACTCAAACGCAATAATCTTTCATGATCCAATTGCATTGGCAAGACTCACAAAAGCAAAATCACAACTAGTAAATTAGCAGGCTGCCACCCAAATTACCTGATAATCTTTCTGTGATTAGAGAGAGTCCGCCTATCCCATGGTACTTGGACCGATGAATTTACATGATTGATGATCTGGTATTTTCTTAGTTTTCCACTAAAAGATCTAGCATCCCCATCATCCTAAGGCATAAATATGAACCGAGTAACTCCACCTCAATTTTTTTGGCTTAAGAATACTCCAAATAGTGCGTCGAACAATTAATTGATCAAGTTGAAGATTTTGAATAACTGTACATCAAACGCAAGCTTTCAGGCTGCAGTAGTCTAACTGACCGACAGTCATGAGCAAGAGTATCTGAACAAGGGGACAGCATCGAAGTCATTATCTGATTTTGAACTTGCTTTTGGTTTGAATTTCATTTTCTAAAGTTAAGTTTGCAGCGTCAGGAGGTCCGCGTTGTCTGTTATCGCTCCAGAGGGCTCATCGATGCTTTGACCGCCTTGCCTTTTGAAGACGCATAAACTAATAAAGTTCTACAATTGTTGTTCCGCTGAGCGCTGCAATGAATCTGGAAGAGGTTTTGGAAGAGTTAAAAGAGAACCTGATATTTCCGAAGGATATAATAAGTTTTCAGCGAGACGAAATCACAAATGAATGCGTCTATAAGGTACGAAGCGGCTTGGTGGGAGACTGTTCGATGCTGTCGTGTGGCTGTTGCGTATCAGAAAACCTCTACAAGAAATTGGACGCGCTGGTTAATAGCACCTGCGTAAGGTGTCCCACCTGTCATTCCAGTAATATATCCGTAATTGGGCCTGTCAAACAGTTGAGAAATTTATATGTACAATTAGAATCCATGGGAAATGGACGGCAACGGGAGGAATTAAAGCATGAGCAGGCTTCGTCCATTTATACCGCGCGGTCCCTGACAGATGATTCTGCCGCTACTCATAAAGCCTTCATCGCTACGGAACCTAGTAGCCTAACTCCTACCAAATTATTCGGAGACATACCAATACAATATGAATTGAGCAGAAGCGAATACACGAGTAGGTCCCCCAACAAGCATTCTCTGCTGTCGCTATTTCATACCGTGGCGACCAGATTGAACAATGAAAGTTTTGACGACAGCACAAGCAGTGACGCCATGGATCAGAATCGCCTGGCCCCCACAAAATACTTTGATCCTGAAGAAAACGAGTTCTGCAGCACAGAAGAGTTGAACGTTTTGGATAATGCCTCGAATACTAAGACAGTACCTGTGTCTCAAGATTCTGTTACCGGTTCCATTAAGAACGATTTACAAAATCTGACTGTTTCAATCAGTACGAACGAAGAAAAGGAATACTATTTTGCGAAGTGCTTCCCCATTTACAGAAGGAGGACCCAGTTTAATACTCATCAAAAATTTTTGAGAACAAAGTCTAAATTGTTCGTTAATATGGCCATCTCTCCAGATTGTACAAAATTTGCACTAATTACGGAGCACAGATGGGAATTGTACAGTATTCCCAGCGATATCTCCAAACAAAACCCAACTTTGATGTTTTGTGGGAAATCTACTGGAGAATATGGCCCCAATTTTGATAATTTAAAATTCCCCAAGGACAAACAAGTACTCGCGTCTAAAGTTGAGCTTCCACAAAACGATTCTTGGGAACATTATTATTGCAAATTATCTAATGATTTTCTTATCATATCAGGAACCAAGAAGAGAATTCGTATATTCGATTTAAGTCAGGGTGGACAACCCATTTGCACCTATCTGTCAAATTTCCCCATAAGATGCATTGATATTGATCCCAACTCGAATTTGGTTGCTTGCGGAATCACTGGTAAGGATAGACACACAGGCTCAGAGCAAGCCCTAATTGTGTTCCATAAAATAACGAGAAATAAAGTCACGTTGGAACCCGAATTTCCCTCTCCTTTTACAATAACGCTGCCTTATAGAGACCCGATAAATACAATTCAGTTCTCCAATGACGGGTCATACCTCTCATGCTCTACAGCACTTGAATCTCGATTTTTGGTAATTTCATTACGAAAAGTAAACGAACCGAGGTTGGTTATGAAAAGTTTAAGATCGATAGATAGTTCCATGGAATCGGAAGGTATTACAGATACCAAGTTGTTCCCTGGAAATCCTAATTTAATGTGCGTTACATCAATGGCTTTTAACTCCCCGCCAATAGTAATCAATACAAGGATACAAAACATGGAAGGGTTGCAAACAGTTGCACAACCTACTATGTTAATGAGGTTGGACGAAATGGGATCTAAAATCCATAAGTGCGAGGTTTCACCCAGGAATGACTCTATTGCTTTTCTTGAAAGAAATGGATCTGTATACATAATGTCGGCACCTACCATGATGGACAATGAGAAAAGAAGAATTGTTCTGGTCGAAATGGTGGCTAATGCCTATAGAGCGAAAGAATCTGCAGCTTTAAGATTCAGCTCCGATGGTCACAAACTTTTCATACTGGATCGTAAAGGTATATTGTACGTGGAAGATTTTTCCTATGGTCCACCACAGGGCCACGAAGTTACGAAATGTAAAGAGATAAATTGAGGTAAGTGTATATATACATGGTCATTTCTAAGTTAATCTAATTACACGATGAAACAAAGAATCAAAAAGTAGCGAATCCTTTTTCTTTGAATCTTTCGGTGAATTCTTTGAAGCTAAGTCCAACGACATCAGGGATAGTGCTGTTGATAATGAATCCCTTTTTTACTGATATTTCATGGCCTCCTTCAGCAATATTTACAGTAAAACTGGGGCCGGATAAATACTTCCACTCATCGCTTTGTAGTTTTGACATCGTGCTTTGGATATCCTCATTTGTAGTAATGCTTTCATCACAGTAATATACGGGAATCTCGTCAGCAACACTACTCGTTGAAATAAAGTATTCCTGGAACCCACGAGCGCACGTATCAACAAACCGTTGGGTGACTTCCATTGCTATATTAGTAACTTGGGATCGTACACTGTCAACACTGCTACAGCTCCAGCTAACTCCATCCACCGAATCCGGTTTCAAAAGGCCCCTAAAGTTGGTCAAATTAGAATTTATCAACATGGTTCCATGATGGTAGGCCTTACCCTTTGCAATCTTAAAGGCACTGCCGCTCACTTTTTTGCCCTCTAGCATAATGTCACCTCTTGCATTCAGTTTCAATTCGATGTGGGGATAACTCTCTGCTAACCACTTGATGATGAGCTTGTTGAAGAATTCTCTATTAAACTCTTCTCTTGAGGTGATATACGAATAATTGATGTTTCCTAAGTCATGGACCACTGCACCACCTCCAGAAAGTCTTCTTAAAAAGTCATAACCTCTCTTGGCTAAGTTATTCAGGTAAACTTCCTTCCAAACCGTTTGGTTCTTCCCGATCACTACGCAATTGTAATTCTTGTAAAATAGCAGCCTGTGATTAGCAAAATTATCATTCAGAGGTGTATGACGGAATACATAGTCTTCCAGTGCTAAATTATAGTAGGGATTGGTTGACAAACTCTGGAGAACGAATCTCCCCCTACTTTTAACCACTTCCTCCAGCTCCAAAGAAGCCAATTTATTGAAACCGATGTTGTACAGATTATGCATCTCTTCGTTAACTTCGTCCAACTCATTGACAGGTCCATCAAGATTTCCATCGTTTTTAGGAATTACCACGTTACCCTTTGGGTTAAACATATCCACATACATGTTATTAAAAGACTTGTACTTATCATCATCTTCACCCGTATCAAATGGTACCCTTTGACTCAGCATACGGCATCGCAAAGGTAACAGTAACGACGTAGCTCTTTTGAATGCTGTTTTGGCTAGCATCACTGTTCGACAGATTTCTTCAAGATTGAAGTTGTTCAAGAGGTTCGAGCATGTAGTCCTTCTTCTAAACGAAACCGGGAAAAGGACATGATTATTTTAAAAGAGCACCTCATCGTGAAGTGGTAGCCGATACTGGCAAGCTGCTAGTAAAGGATATAAGATTGGACCTGCATCGTTGTCTTACATATTTATTTTATACCTTAATGCTCCAAAAAAATAAAAGTAAGACGCAAGACTATTGTAAATATCCAAATTTAGTAACATCGGACTGATTTGTATTGCAGCATTAGATCCATCTATTATAGTATTTTTGCTTCTCATCTTGTGTTTGCTTTATTGAAGTTCATCGTGTAAGTTTCCAATCAAAATTTCAAACCCATCTCTTCTCGCATAAGCCGCAGTAGATAACCAACGGACTTGCCAAGGTTAAGACGTGTCCTCCCTCTAGTTTCAGACTCAAAATGGACCGATCCCAACATTTTATCAAAGACTGCCTCTTTACCAAGAATTTCGAAGACCCTAATAAACCCATCGCAGAGAACAGATTGCAAGAAACACTGCTGATTCTACCGACTGATGGAGGTGTTTCCACAGCTTTAAAAAGGAACAAGAAGAAGCTTAAAATCACCACTTGCACCGTGGTGGATACTGACGCAGCCGCAGCAGCATCTATAAAGCATTCCAATTACAGAAATATAAATAAGAATGCAAGAATAGCTTTGAAAGATTACATTAATCGCTGCAAATCTAGTGTACGAAAAGCCAAGGCGATCGCACACGATCACAAACTAACCAGTAAAAGTGCATTGAGAAGTTATCTTGTTGCAGGGAATCTTCAAATTTTAGAAAGTCTACCCAATTTCGAAAAGTTGAAGCCTATGCATGAACAATTATGGATGGGATACATGAAAGAAATGCTTAATATTCCAGAAACTGTGCGTGATTGCTCCAAATTCAACATCAATCTTCCTCAGACCTTGCTAAAACTTTCCATGGCTGATTACAATGGTGCATTTTTAAAAGTTGTTAAAAGTGTAAACGAGAATATGATAGGGATTGAAGGCATAGTCATATGGGACAGCCAAAAGAACTTTATCATGATAACCTGCGGGGAATTGGTTGACGAAATCAAATGTATTCCTAAGAAGGGCACGCTATTTGCATTCGAAATACCTTTAAATGAAGAAGATGCTTTACAGTTTAGTATTCTGGGCGAC
Source organism: Zygosaccharomyces kombuchaensis (assembly GCA_003705955.2). Classification (NCBI taxonomy): domain Eukaryota; kingdom Fungi; phylum Ascomycota; class Saccharomycetes; order Saccharomycetales; family Saccharomycetaceae; genus Zygosaccharomyces; species Zygosaccharomyces kombuchaensis. The sequence continues at coordinate 159,983 of PPJZ02000001.1, forward strand.
AGGTTCAAGTACAGAAGTAGCGATCGTGCGGGTAGAAAGTTCAAAGCTCGTCGTGTTGACGATATGCTATATTACGTAGATTCATCATGAGTAATTTAACTTTCACTTGGCTCTAGGACATCCAGCTTGTCTTTGATATCTTGCACTAGTTTAGGATCTTTTAAAGTGTTGGAGAAATACTCTTCCAAGTGTATGCCATTCTCACCTTCGCCCAGCCTCTTGTAACCTTGCTTGAACAACTGAGCCTCAATAAGAGCACTGGTTGAACCCCTGTTCTTGAAGATCAAATTTTCGTCTTCTGCCACCATTTCCCTTACCACAGCTGCGACGTTATTCTTAATAGATTGTTCAACAGACTGATTACCATCACCATGGTTTTGGGCTAAGATGTCTCTCTTGAGTTTATCAAAATGACCCTCCCGCTTAAACTCGTCAGCCAATTTCCTTGCCTCGTCAACGCTGGACATGTCTGGGCACTTTTTCGGTACTTCTGAAGTTAGTTGCAGTTCGAAGCTTTGTAACGCTTCATAGCCTTCCAAATGAAAGAATCAAAATATGGATCTCAATGAAGTTTTGAAAGAATACCAAAGCCTCTTATCGCATTATCTCTCTTCCAATAGAACGATTCAACTGAGAACTGCCCAAAAATTAAGTCATCTAGTTACTTATGGTATAGAAATCTGCAAAAGCACTGATGTCGAGTATTATTGCCAAGCACTCAAGCAAGGGTTTGAAAGATTCGCTCTGTGGCTGTTAGATAAGATATGTTTTAGTGAGACGTCTTGGCAAGTTTTTGTTCTGCGACAGTGTGATTATAATACCAAGCTTCAAAATCTTAAAGGACACATCCAGTACGTTGATCAGAAGGATCAATTGTGGCAATATTTGAAAAATTGCTTCATTAAAAACTGTTATAGTCAATTGCAGATTATCTTCAATGAGGTTTGCGAGCGCTATCTTTTCCTAAACCAGGATTGCAAGCCCGCATTATTGCAAATATATAAGTGCATTTGCGACTATGAGATAGAGATGACATTTGATGGTAACGTTCAGATGGCAGTGCAAAAGGGAAAATTAACCGGCTATGATAATAAGGTATTGTCTTGTATCGAAAGATGGATTAAAGTTGGTGACAAGAACTTCTGTGAAGTTTACACTGTGTGGAAAAATGCCATGAACTTGTTGGCATTAACCAATTTTGAAAATTCCAAAATTTCTGGAATGCATGTGTGCTTTGAGGATAACCCTCGTTTGTTACTCAAGAGTCTGGGGATGATTGTGCTAAGTCCAGATGCCATCAGTACGATGTATAACTTTGGCGACAACAACGAATGGAAAGTTTCATTTGCCAATGAATTTTTCAAGAAACGAGACACCAGGTGGAACGGGGACTTTAGTCGAATTTTGGAAGTTATTTTTTCTAGTGATAGTTTCGGTTCCTCCCGTGGAGTTATGTTTCCTGATGGCCTGCGAAATAATTTTCGAAAAAGCGTGAAAGATACCACTCAATTGCATGTTTGCTTATTAAATTATCTTGACACTAAATTTCAGGACAATTATAGTTCGATTCGACGAGAACCATCCACTTCAATTACATGCGGAGAAACACACTGGATCAAGGCACTTACTACATTTTTAGTTTCTTATCTTCCACAACGTCCAAAATTCATTAGACTGTTCTTACGAAAGGGACTTTTCCGCCAAATGGTGATGTTGGGAAGTAAGTTTCCACCTTTTTACAAGCACGAAGCATGCTTGGAACGTATTCTAATAGAGAATATGACCAACATGATCCCAAAAGATGTCCAATACGTTCGGGATATCCTTGGACCTGCATTAATGTCGCTAGAGTATTCTACTCCGATCTGTCAGAGGAGAACGATGTTCGATAAACTATACTTACCATCTGAAGTTGCCCAGGAACTCTCTTTAAGCTCCACGAGGCCAATTTGGCCTTCGCATTCTTTAGAAGAGTATTGGAATGAAGAAACAAAAGCTTGTCTCAAAAAAGGAAAAGTTCTTCATGGATCATTTGATACTCATTTGATTTTCATGAAGCTACCATTAAGGCTATCCACTGGAAAGAAAATCACGCTGATTACCACACTGTCTGTCGCCAGTATCCTTTATTTATACAATGATTCTGATGCTATTGAAATTTCAAAATTACGACAAAAGCTAAGCATTGACGAGGAACAAGAATCACTTTTTGTCAGTTCTTTGCATAAACTCTTAAATCAAGGATTAATTTTAGAAACACAAAGCCTGCTCTACTCTTTTAACTATAATTTCAAACCTAATTCTAATATCGAAAATACAGGGTTTATTAAGATCATATAGTTTGCTTACAAGTTTCCTCTCCTTGTTTTGTCTTTAATTTCCAAATCTTTATAAAGAAATTTGTTATATTTCTTCGACGCGATGCATAGCGAAATTCAACTTAAAAAGGTCAAGCATCAAAGGGAACCAAGAACGACATTCAAAGGTATCGTAATGCCATGATTCATGATGGAGTCAATGAAATTTTTTGAGGATCATGAGATAATTTACAAAACGCTAATGGATCGGTTGGATCAGCTCTTTCAGAAGACATATGAAATATGTAGGCAGGGGAGCAATCTCAAAGAAGATATGCATTCTGAAGAATCCATAGACTTTTTCGAGAATAGCAGAGAGAGTAGGCAGATAATGCGCACTTTGACACAGTTTAAAGTCTATGAACCTATCGAGAGCGACGGATTTCGCGGAGGAAAGCGATTTCAATTAATCAACCAAACCAAGGTTATCTCAACATTATGGAGTACGCTTCGAGACAAAGTAGAACGTCTGTCCAATGACTACGTAACAAATGTGTTAAACCTAGTCGGTGATTTGAGCTCTAGTACTAATATGCAAAGTTTGTTCATTTTTTGGGACAAAATTCTAGTAACTTACAATGATGCCGTTATGATAGTCTCACCCTTATTGGAGTATTTGACTGAAAATTATCCATTAGTCATCAAGGAAATCCCAAGAGAGTATAGTGTTTCGGATTATGCCAATAAATTGCTCGTAGAGGCGCTTAAGAGTCAACTTGGCCCACGTTTCGTAACCTTCCTCGAAAGTTTTCTTGATTACTTTCGCTTCCAAAAAGAACCAGATCTCTCCATCTTAGAATACGAAAGTCCTCTGGCTTTGATGTACAAATTCAATATTGCAGTGGATCGAGATTCCATACGAAGTGTCAAAGATTTTTATTTTGAGTACCTCTCGAATTATGTGCAAAATGAACTGGATATCCCCTTAGACATCCACTATTTGAAAACTTTGATCAAACACCTGCGTCACAACTCTTTGTTGACCGGCTCTATCTCAAGCACAATGATCGAGAAAGCCAACGACATATTTCTCCAACACACAATATTAGAACCTGGCACAGCTGCTCGCATTATTGAAATGCTTAAGAGTGATTTGCCTTTTAGATTTAATTCAAGGCCACATCCATTCTGCACGTTAGTAGACAACTTTCACTGGATTGTGGTCGCATTTGAGTCTAGAGCTAAGGCTGTGGAGTTGGAGGAAATATTTAGAACAATAGTGCGAAAAGATTTGAAGATTGCGTATCAAGATCCTGAGAAACTATTCACTGAAGTATGCAAATTTATCTTGCTGGCAGATAAGAAAACCAAATTTAGAGCTATTTCGCAGGCAGAGGTAACAAAAATTTTGGGTGGAGCTTTCAACGTTATGGAATCTTACACACGTCTTTGTGAAACAAACATTCGTCGGGCAAATCGGAAGCTCACAGAGAACTTTGTGGATTACTATTCAAACTCAGCGGCTATTTTTTATGCCCCAATCTTGTTGCATATTAACTCTACCATTTTAAGCTTGTACTCGCGTTCTCTCTTTCGAAGAGCCATAGTGCAAGGTGCCAGTCCCGTCATTAAATCTCTCTGGGATTCAAGATACCTGGAAAATAATATGTTGACTTTTTTCAAGGGCCAATATGGCACTACTTCAGAATATCATAATTTGGAAGCCACGCAGGAAATAATTTATAAGGCGTCTAGTTTACAGACAAGTTTCGAACAAAATGGTCCTGAAGCTAGCAAGTTTATGAATCCTTTAGTTTTCGAGAAGAAAATGGTTCCTGTCATATATCAGGAAAGCAGTAATGAAGATGTCATTTTACCGAAAGAGCTGGTGGACTCGTGGAACGAATTCATCAAGTATTTTAAGACAACGGACAAAAAAGCTGGAATGAAGAAACTACACCCGGTTTACCACCTTCAACATTGTGAAGTTGCAACACCGTACAAATTGAAAAATGGAAAAAAATTAACTTTCGAGTTGACATTATATCAAACTTGCCTGTTGTCACTGTTTAATGATTTTGACGCACTCGATTATCAGGATTTTATGACCGAGCTACAAATGAAAGAATGCACATTAGATGTTGTTTTAAAATCGTTCACAGATATAGGATTGTTGGTGTCGAAAAACGAAAAGTATGTTCTAAACAAAGACTTTACACCAGATAAAAGAAGAATTAAAGATGGTAAGCTACGTGTACCCCTTTCCAGGCCTGCCGTTTCCGACCGGAAGAAACTGCCCGAAGCCCTAATAGCAAGTTCACAGCATCATGAGGGCCATAGTTCACAATGGAAACAGGAACTTCTAAAAGCTTGCATTGTAAGGTCCTTGAAAGGCGAACGTGAGGGCTTGAATCTTACAGCGTTATTCAACAAAGTGGAAGCACAGATTCAAGGGATCAGCATAGGTGAATTCAAGGATGCCCTACAAAAAAATTTGAAAGATAAATTCATAGCCTGCAAAAATGACCTCTACGTTTACTAGAAATTTCACCAAATGATTAATATATAAACTTAAAATATTCATTTTCGTTTTTTCAAAGTACAACGGTTTTCTATTCCAACCCATTTTTCCGATTCAAAACATACTGAAAATTTTGTTATTTTCATCAAGAATCAGTCCTGTTCGAATGCTTGATCAGCAACATCGTAAAGCACCTCCATTGTTTTGATTTGGAAGCTTACGTCGTCTGGATCCTCATCGTTGGGTGAAACGATCGTTGGGCCCCACACGACGTATAATTGTTTTGCCCCCATTTTGTTCTTGGCCTCATGACTCACAACACGCTTCAAATGGAATAGCAAGGCTCTTAAAGTCCAATACTGGGCATCCGGAAGTTTGTAAATTAAACCATGCATATAATTTTTTCTCGTTTTTTCATCTGGAATGGATAGGCAAGTCTTAATTTCACCCGTTATTTCTGTAGGCAACAGGGTATCAGGCAGGGCTGCAAAGAATGCCTTCAACAAAGAGGCCACTATATAAACATCCTCCTCCTTGTAATTCTTTGGCGGCAAAATCATGGATATATTATCAGGTTCTTTGTCGATTTCTTCCTTCAATTTGCTTACCTCACCATGGCCCACGGTCTTGCGGTAAATGCCTTCTAAGTCCAGACCATATTTTTCAATAACGTAAATACATTGTCGAACAATGGCAGGAACCATATCTTGCTCATATTCCACCAGATCTTCTAAAGGAACACCAAAGGTTCTGAAATTCTTTTGAGTTCCAGGTGGCATGGAAGTATTCGTCTGTACGTGTGATAAAGGCCTATCTGATTCGGAAGTTGCCATTGTTAGGTCCGTAGCCATACTGGGTATTCTCGTGGGATTCGAATTACCGGGATCCAACGTTTTGAAACTTTCATCACCTGGTGCTTGGTCGGAGGGCCTCCTGTCCTTTTCCTTGGAAGTAGGTGCACCATTTGCGACGCGAGGTGACGGAGTTACAGCAGCTACACCAGCTACACCAGCTACACCGGCTACACCAGCTACCTTGGGAATGGCGGAAGACCCTGAAGAGCCACTTGCATTGAATGGATTAGATTGAGTGTAGGGACTACTTTGTTGTGAAGATGCCTTTCTATTCTTAGAGTGGTCGACTGAGAAGGAAGATGCACTATTCTTGGGGGGCACGTTGGTGTTGGTAGTCGGGGTTGGCCCTGAAATTTTAATCATCGAAGCATGCTTTTTATAATTAACAGGAATTAAATTCCTATTGACCATAGAAGAAGTTTTTCCAGAGCTGTTATATTTGCTGAGATAAGAGTAGAGGTCCTTAGCGTTGGTCACAGAGGCGGCCACATGTCTCATCGATTTTGTCGATTCAATGGGGGCCACAGTGACACCGCTATTCAGGATTAAATTCTCTGTCCAAATGGCATATTTCTGTAATTGAATTGACAAAGCAGTGTCGGTTTCCATGATCAAATCCTTCAACTCGGAAACGATTTTAGGTCTTTCCTTGTTGATAAAAGTACTTCTCAAAGAGTTTGAATGATCAACTTTTTGTTTGTACTCAAGATCTGCCGTGTCGATTTTCCTCAAGAGTTCCTCCTCTTGCTCTTTAGTGGTTTTGGAGCCACGAAGTGTTAATTTCGTTTTTGTCGGGTCTGTCATCCTCAGCTTTTCCCAGTCCTGGCACAAAGAGTTGTAACGGGCTTGACTCTTTTCAGCAGCATGGATAGCATCCGAAACATCCTTTTCTAGGCGCCTACTGTTTTCCTTGACACTCTTCCTCATCTTGGTCATAGTGAACAAAAGGGCACTCATCTCATCATACATCTTCTGTAGGGCCGAAACATAGCTTTTCTTGACCTTTGCTAATTTGCCGTCAAACTCCAAGATGTCATGTATCTTGCGTTTCAAAGATGAGCTACTAGTAGTGGTGTCCACAAAGAAGTGTTTAAACTGTTTGCCTAACTCTTCCACATGTTCATCTTCAAATATCACCTTTTTACGCAAAAACTTAATAAACTCTTCACACGTCAAAAGGGATTGCTTCAATCGACCCAAAAGTGCGTTGATTGCTACATCTGAGTTCAGCACATTCTGAACCTCTGGTTTTTCTAACAGTTGAATATCCTGGAGTTTATCCCCAGCAGCCACCGGTTTACACTTCGCGGCGGAAGACGTAGCGGTCATGGCAAGTCCACCGAATGAGCTCGAAAACTGAGGAGCTTCCTTTATTGTTTGTTATCGAAATATTGTTGAGTATTTCAAGATCAAAATGCAAGATCAAGTATTGTTAATCCTTAATGCGGGAAAGCTAACGCACGGCCGCCACGTGAAAGGAAAAAGAGGATACTCACCAAGAATACAATTATAATACAGAGTTACGGTTTATACCGGCGACGCTGTGTGAGTAGTGTGAGTAGTGTGGGCTGTGCTTGGGCTCAGAGGCTGTGATAATTGTAAGTAAACCGCCAGCAAGAGATGAATATACGTTTCCGAGATCCGAATTATACCACACTGGTATGACATCTAGTAGCTAAACATCGAATTTGATTTAAGGAATGGTGCCAAAGACATTTGCTAATAAGTGTATTTGCCAAATTGACACATTTTTTGCTAGTAGTGAAAATATGTTTCAATAATAAAACAATCCTTCAAGTGAATAATGTTATGTTTGTGCTTTTAAGACCATGAAATGTTACAAGAAAATTTTAATAAATTCGTTGCGATCATGGGAATGCAGTAAATAAGTTCGCATCCAGAAAACGTAACGAACTGATGTGTTGCAAGAAATGCCAAAAATGTTAGTGGGTAACATATAGCGTCTACCGACATGTTTTTTTTTCTCTTGTTCTTTTGTCAAAGCCTTGTAAACATTGGTTATGTCCACTTCTTACGAAGAACTGCAAGTGTAAGTCTCATATATTCGACAGCTCTAAGATACTTTAACGTCGTTATGAAGTACCAACTTTTGGTCGTTACGATGTGCCGTCAGTAATGACTTCTATTTACAGTATATAAAGAAAAAAATTGTCAGTGTATACTTTACATCCTTTGTTACACTTATTAACTTAAACAAATCAATCAACTATCGATCGTCTCATTGTAATGGATTACTATGGGTGATCGAGAGATTAACTTCTTGAGAAGCCGTGATGATAAACAATACTGTGCATAGTTCAACCGAATGCAATAATGAAGATAAAAATTTCCATCGAATTTAGTCTTTCGCTCCTATCTGAATGGCTTCCCCTTCTGTAAATAATTAGATCTTGGGCTTTAATGCGTACATTCTCACCGGGTATAGCTCCGGTGGTAACCCTCTTTGCTTTTCTGTAGCGATGAGTTTGAGTCCACTTTGCTCGAAGATCTCTCTCAGTTTCCCATCTGACCTCGTTACGGAAGAGTCCTGAGGATCGAAGTCGTCGTTGTCAGTTGGAGTATTGTTTTCTTTGACTAAAATGGTACCGTTAGGTTGCAGACCTTTGATGCATCTCCGAAAGAAGGCGACGAGTTGATCATCGGGCAAATGCCCCACACACCACTGGCACCAGATCAGCCAGTACTTTCCCTCCACGGGAGTCCAATCTTGCATGCCCACGGCGTAAATCTCTCCGATTTTGTTCTCCTTCTTCAAATCGTCCAATTCTTCGTGCATTTGGTCGACGAATGGCTTCACGGGTTCTACTAGGTCCACAACATCACACTGTTTTGATAAAAGCTTCTTGGTCACTCTCCCAATTCCTGCACCGATATCGACACCGTATTTTCTATAACCAGGCTCCAAGATCATCCTCGACTTAAGCTTGCGTATGAAATGGTTTGACCCTAGGACATCCATAGTGGGCACCACTGTCTCTTCACCGTAACCACCAAGTACGCCAGTCACAGTAGCTGGAGTACTGCTCCAGTACTCGATTGCATCGTTGTAATTGATGTGCGAGTCGGGCTTATCAGACATTTTGGTTTTGCTTAATCTTCATTCAATGTTGAAACTTTATTTTTTCAATACTTCGAGATGAGATGAATGTACATGATCATTCTAATGGTATGCAAAAATATAGATGTTAACAAGATTTGAGTGTGCTGAAATGGCAGAGAAACACAGAGGAGTTAAGTGACCTTTTTGCTGTTCAACTTGAACCTGGGATCCCGAATATTTACATATATTGAGCTATCTAAGAAGACAAATTTGGGAATGGTTTAGCATGGTTTCCGGCAAGGAAGACCGGTATGGAAGACCGGTATGGTACAAGTTTCCGAGTACGACACTTTAATTCGTGGATCTAGGAATTACTTTCCCCACGAATAAATCCAATCTGCAGTGCCTCTTATCTGCTCGTTCCACAAGTCCTTCATCGTCTCGGTCATGGGCCTGCTCACCACAGTAAAATTCTTGGTGCTGGATGGAGTGCTGGGTTTGATGTCCTCGTTGCCGTCTATTATACCTTGTACTTTGTCTCCGATTTTCTTCCATTGCGAATTATTATAATAAAACCCATCTCTGTCCACGAAATAAAAGTAGTAAGAAGCCGCTAGGGTACTCGAAACCACAGTGATCGAGGTAAGTTTAACCAGCTTGCTCATATTCAATTTCACACTGTCTCTAGTCAACTTAACACATTACAGAACCACCCACAATCTTCGAATTCTAATCCTATCAGTAGTCGACGTGGAACGTGATATGAATAAAGGTGCGATATTGGTTGATCGGTAAAGACGTTTTGGAAGTATCGCTAAAGACTTCTGACCGGTGAGAAGATTTCCTGCAGTTTGGTGCCATTATTTCTTACTCTCAAAACTTTTTTTTTACTCTCGAAAATCCCTTCCAAGTACTCCTCAATAAGGTCCAAACACGTCCGTACAGGGTTTGTTGTAGGATTTTATTTCTTGTTCAGGAGTGAATCTTACGAGGTGTTTCATAATATCTGATGATATATATCTCTTAAAACCAAACAATTACTTTGTTGAAAATGGTAGATCTGATTGAGTCAACTTGGACTCTCCTCCTCAGTTTCAATATTGACGTTTGGAATTTATTTAAGAAGTCTCTAAGAAGCTTATAATCATTGCATGATTTTTCTGGTCTAACTAGTAATCACAGTTTGTAACAAAGAGCCATTACTTGTTAAGAAAACATTGGTCATAGGTCATTAGGTTTACACCAAATTATGCTATCGTCCGACGCTTTCTGAAAACGAGGACGAATATCTTAAGAATTTCTATTCTGAGCGGCCAGAGACTTATCAAAATTTGAATATAACTTGAGAGATAGAGATGACGTAAAAACAACTTGAATCAAAAAAAATTCATAAAGATTATAACTATCTTGCTGACGCTGTCACTGCCTCTTCTTTTGACTCTTTTTTTCGAGGGACTGACTCGGGCTCGGCAGCTTCAAGAGAGTCAGCTTTGGAAAACAAGATAAAACCAAGCAATGAGATGAGATGAGATAGATCCAAACAACAAAAAAGCTCGACAACTTTACTTCAAGAGCCACAATGCTTTCCAAATTGGCTCGTAACTCCACCTCGGTGCGTCTGCTTTCCACCAAATCACGGTTTGCTGCTGCTGCTGCCACAAAGAACCAGGTGCTCCTTTCAAAACATGTACAGGAAGTGGACCCTGAAATGTACCAGATACTGGCGGGTGAGCGTGATAGACAGAAGCATTCCATCACTTTGATTCCCTCGGAAAACTTTACCTCCAAATCTGTCATGGATCTTCTTGGTTCTGAAATGCAAAACAAGTACTCTGAAGGGTATCCCGGTGAAAGGTACTATGGTGGCAACAAATTCATTGACAAGGCCGAGTCTCTTTGTCAAAAGAGAGCCCTAGAAGTTTTCGGTTTGGATCCTAATCAATGGGGGGTCAATGTGCAGTCATTGAGCGGTGCACCTGCCAACCTTTACACATATTCCGCAATTTTGGATACCGGTGACCGCTTAATGGGCCTTGACCTACCAGATGGTGGACATTTATCTCATGGCTACCAAACTTCATCAGGTACAAAAATTTCATTTGTTTCTAAATATTTCCAAACTATGCCCTACCGTGTGGATCCTCAAACTGGGTTGATAGATTATGATGTCTTGGAGTCGACTTCCAAATTATTTAGACCTAAAGTTATTGTTGCCGGGGCTTCTGCGTATGCTAGAGAAATTGATTACAAGCGCTTCCGTGAGATAGCAGACGCTTGCGGTGCCTATTTAATGAGTGATATGGCTCACATCTCGGGGTTAGTCGCTGCTGGCGTCACCAAATCGCCTTTCAAATATTCCGACATAGTCACCACAACCACTCATAAGTCATTGAGAGGGCCCCGTGGTGCTATGATCTTCTTTAGAAGGGGCATCAGGAAAGTCACCAAAAAAGGCAAGGAGATTCCATTTGAATTAGAGAAGAAAATTAACTTTTCAGTGTTCCCGGGCCATCAAGGCGGTCCTCATAACCATACCATATCCGCATTAGCCGTTGCGTTGAAGCAGGCTTCCACGCCTGAATTTAAAGAGTACCAGCAACAAGTAGTAGAAAATGCCCGTGTCTTGGGCGATGAGTTGACCAAGCATGGGTTCAAGTTAGTTTCCGGTGGTACGGACACACATTTGATCCTTATTGATTTGTCTCCTTTGGGGATAGATGGTGCCCGTTTGGAGGCTCTTCTGGAACGCCTAAATATCGCAGCTAATAAGAACACAGTTCCAGGTGACAAATCAGCATTGTTCCCCTCAGGTCTCAGAGTGGGGACTCCCGCAATGACCACTAGAGGTTTTGGTACTGCTGAGTTCACCCAAGTAGCTGCTTACATCGACACTGCGGCTAAGCTGGCCCTTGCTCTAAAGGGTCAGGAGTCTGCCGCTAACAAGGATTCCAGGTCCAAGCTAGCCAATTTCAAACAGCTTTGCCATGACTCCAGCGAAGTTCAAGCTTTGGCCGATGAGATTTCTCATTGGGTGGGACAGTTCCCAGTCCCAGGCGATCTTTAAATTTTTTACAAATATGTATCCTAGCAGCTGCATGATTCTCTTCGATTTATTTTAAAGGGATCCTTCATTTTGTCTTCCGAGACCTCCTGCTTGGCAAACTTCTCCGGCGGGACACATTTGGCCAAGTTTTCGAAAAGTTCTATTATACCATCGCCGGTCTTAGCACTCACCGTAACAAAATGTTGTTCAGTGTCCAGTGGTTCGTATTCCAAATCAGCCTTGTTACCCACCAAAACCACATGTATGCTTTCCTCGGGTCTGTCGCTGCTGCAATATTCGTGAAGCTCATCGATCCAGCTTTGGGCCTTTCGCAGACTTTCTGGCTTGGTCACATCAAACACCACAAGCGCAGCGTCTGTACTTCTATAGTATATCGGAGTTAGCGACCTGTACCTCTCTTGGCCTGCGGTATCCCATATCTCCATATTCACTTTCTTGGTCACACCATCTTCAATTGGCAAATCAATTGTTTTGGTGAGAAACGCTGCTCCGATGGTAGCATTTGTCTTTTGATAATTTCCCGTAGTGTATCTTGTTACGATGGACGTCTTGCCCACGGAGGACTCTCCCAGTAGCACCAATTTCAAATTACCCACATATACCTCTGCAATATCCGAACTCATCACGAATCACGCTGAACTTCACAAATAGTCCCACCAGTTTGTTCAAAGTACTCATCGCTGCTCATCTCTCCTACGCTGAATATCATTTTTCTTGAGAATTGGACAGTTACCCGCAAATCAGCTTCAATTTGAAAAAAAGTGAAAAATAACCGCCCTTACTTTTATTCACCACTTTAGAATAGACAAAGTGTGCTATTATAAGCAGGGTAAAGCTGTTCTGTTTAAACTTGCATATGCATATTGACATGTTATTTAAGTTTAGGAATGAATTGGACAAAAAACAGGTCGGCGGCAAGAGTGGGAACATTTTCTGCAAAGTCTTGAAAGCAAAAGAGACATAGAAAGATCTGCAAAGAGCTCAAATTCAGGTGTAATGGAAGCTAAAGGCCATTAGTGTGGCATACAAAACGCAGACGAGGGGCAATTGAATTTACAGTCACGTGCGATGTCGTCACCGGTGATGCCCTACGCGTACAAAACACGTCGAATTTATCATTTAACGTGCCTCTGAAGCTCATCAAGATGCAGAATTGCTTCATTTTTCAATTAAAAATTAGAAATTAGAAAGTAGTGCCTACTGGTCCCCCAATGTCTAGTCCTTCTAGTCAGTCAACGGAGAAGAGGATGCGTGCCATTGATAGGTTGGATCAGCACATGATAAAGCGGTCTAAGAGCAATAATAGGTCTTCCTCGCCGGTGCCCTTCCTGTCTTGGATAACTCAAAAATTGCCCCCACCTTCTTCGCTGTTAGGACAACGTGAGAGCACTGTTCAAACATGTCCTAGTCCAAAACGGAGGAAAACGTCCAGCTTGAGTCCTTCTAAAATGGTGGAACCGCCCCATGGTCATGAGGGGACTTTTCCAGATGAAGGCAGGAGAGTTACCAGCGTGCACTCCTCTCCAATAAAAAAAACTGTTGCTTTCTCAGACCAGTTAGAGTCGTCTCCCACGCAAGGTACTCCGAGATCTTCACCTAGGCCAACTTCCATTACCAAACCGGCGAAGTCTATCTTGAGAAAGAATGCAGATGCGCTGAGGAAAACCACGAGGGAGGTAACCTTTAAAAATTGTGAAGTTATGCGCGCCTCGCGTGAAAACTCTGCAGAGCATAGCAGTGGTCCAGGTGATCCCCGCAGGCTAGAATATTGGATTGGCGGTGAGGTGCACAGTTTATTAGATTCTAACGATATTCATGAGTTTAGGAACATTATGGAAGGCGGGTTAGAGATCTTATCCCATACAGAAGAAACACATGTGGCCAAAAGATTTGAAATCTATGCCACCTTCAATAATATCATGCCAATTTTACCGCCAAAGGGAACGAATGAAATGTTTGAAAAAAAGACTAACGTCTTGATCGACCATATGGACACCATTGTTGGCGTATGTTTACCTCATTTGCAATTGGAACAAGAAAAACTGCTATCGACTAATAGTAAAAAGGACCCTTTCGTCTCAAGACTATATGTGCAGATCGTGAGATTTTTCAATTCTATTCTGTCCAATTTCAAGATAATCAAATGGTTGACAAATAAACCGCAGCTGCAATCAAAATTCAAAATCCTATACGAGGTAGCCATAGAAGCCCTAACTCATAATAATACAAACAAAGTGATCGTTGCAGCACAGGTAGCATTTTTGGGAGATGTCAAATTTGACACTTTTTTTCTTAATGACGAGGAGCTTACTAATGTAATTCATACAATACCGACCATCAAAGAGATCCAAAGTACCAATTTAACTTGTGAAAAATTAATTTTGATCAAAAACTTGATTGCAAAGTATCCAAAACTTATGATAGAAAACGTTTCTATTTGGTTATGTGGGGAAGTCTTGCCGCGGATATTGATAGAAAATGAAGCGAATTGCTCTAAAATAGTCATTACAGCGATTTCTACGACATTGGACCTTTTGAAAAAGTGCTTGGATTTTTCAAAGGGCCATGAAGAAATATACAAATGTGTGGAGATTTGCACCGTGAGAGAAGTGGTCCCCGCCAAACTTCTGCCCAAATTATTACCATCACAAAATGATCGTGATACCATTATAGAACAGAGCTTGGGTCAACTGCTGCGAAAACAATTAAGATACTTAATTGTTGTCAAGCAGGAGTACAAGTTGGCAATGGATCTGTGGCTTGCAATGACTGGTCTTCTTTACAACAGTCTTGACAAACTAGAGCAGTTAGCCTCCACAACTCACAATGAATGGTTAAATCTCAATTTGCTATGTTTTCAGGCTAACGACCTTCAAGCGAAACTGTTGTCGATTAAAGTTTGGCGCATATTAACTTATTCCATTTGTACTCATTTGAAAGGATATTCTGCTGAGAATTTGAAAATATTAAAGTTATTGCAAAGGCCGTTTGAATTTTCTCAGCAAGAGCTTTATGACTTCAATGTTATGGAAGGATTACTATTTCATTTGACTGGCATCATTTACACGGCTTTTTGTGGAGTTAACTCGTTATCTACCGAGAAATTCAATTTAATTTGGGAACATCTTGTCAAGCCAATCTATGTGGAGAAAATATTCTTGTCACACAGTATTCAGTTAAAGACGAGGGCTACTACACTGTTGTTGAGATTAATGGGCAGTAAGATTGTCGAACAAAATCATAAACAAGTCAACAAAAAAAGTATTCATCCAATCAAAGTCATTGCTTCAGCTGGTGTAAATACTCGCGACATTCAAGCCCTACCTGCAAACATCGTAAAGTTGAGTTACGAAACAATCAAGGATTTAATTTTTCAAGCTATCAAAAGTGATTCTTCGAATTTACATCAAAACTGTGAGTTGTTAATAGCCTTACTGAAACAATTGCCTAATAAGCTTGTTGACGAGGCGCATTTAATTGAATTCACGAACGAGATTCTGACAATTGCAAATGAAAGGAAAGATGATAAAAATTTGGCTGACCAGCTTATTCAAATGACCTGTTGCTTGGCAACTCAGTTCACGCACGTACTCTTCGGTGATGGGAAAACATTTGAAGAGTATTTAAACAAATTTGATTTTATTTTATTGACTAACAGTGAAACGAAAGTCAAACTTCTGAAAGAGTTAATCACAGGAATGAGGGGGAGAGTGTCAGAGTTTACCATAATCCAAGTTTTCTTACTAAGGGGAGACGTGCCTACCAAAAAATACGTTTCTAACTGGATTGGATCGATGCTCTTGTCTCCAGCAATGCCTCATGAACATTTTTGCAGCCTGGTGAACATTGTGAATTTGCTTCCAACCGCCGAAGTTTTGGAAAATTTTCTGAACCTTGCTTCTAAAGTCACTTATGATGTCGATTTGTTCAGCTTGCTGAACGTCAACCACTGGAAATGTGAAGAACTCACTTTCTTCATCAGGAACTCCATTTTGAAAAACCATAATATCATAAAGCCAGAGTTCAACTTGTTTTTGCAAAGCTTGTTACCCAATAGGCAACAAATATTTACTGAATTGCTTCCCTTTCTGTGCGAATCCAAACATTTCGGCATACTGCGCTTCACATTAGCTAAAAGTCCGGATTTTTTGGCTTCAATTCCTTCTATCGACAAAACTATTCTGGATCAGATCTTACCTTTGGAAAGACTGCCCTTTTTTTTACAAGCTCTCCCGGATTATCAGTATACTATTCAGCTTCAAATCCTCCGATGGTCAGTAGAACACAATCAAATCAATATGTTGTTCGGCCACTTTACAACCCTCGAAACATGTCTATTCAAGAAGAAGTATTATGCCGCGGATTTGGTTCAAATACAACTGCTAGTTGTAGACTTATTGTCCTCTTTGCTTATTGGCAAAAAATGGCTCTATTTGAGCAAAATTATTGAGAGTTGTATGAACAACGAACAGTCAAGTTATATTACCACCTTTTTTTCTAGGCATAATTTGGAAGCGTTACTACAGCTCACGCCTAGGGCATTGGCAACTATGGTGAACAGGTGTGGATCGCTCAACTCTTCATTGATTGAAGCTATCAAAAAATGTTTTTCTGGAAAGCCAGTTGACTTCGATGTTGAACTAACGAAGGAATTGATACAGTGCAACAAGTCCCCGGTATTTTTTCTTTGTGGCAAGGAAGTAGTTGCGTTCTTCATTGTTAGGGCAGCTTCGTTCACAGCAGGCGAGCAAAATACAACTGCAATTCTATTTGAAATATTAATTAATTCTCTCATGGTCCAAAAAGAATCACTAATTCTTGACTTCGTTGACGAGTTATCTGACAATTTTCCGCAACAACCTAAGGAATACTTGTTAAAAATAATAATTATTCTCGTCAAACAACTACGGGTCAATGAATGTACTTTAAAAAAAAACCACCGCTATCTCAAAGCCGTGAAACGCTTACTCGTATTACTTTCAAACATGGATATTAACCTCGCCGCAGCTGATAGGAACAATGAAAACGCAGATTCTCCATCTAGTGCTAATGCAATCGTGCATGAAGAATTGAATAAAGCAGGCACTTTTAAAAGTGCAGAAAAAAACTCACAAGAAGGGACCGATGTTCAAGTGTATGCTACGCAAACGAAAGATACCCAGGCGTGCCAAAAAGCAATCATCTTAACCCAAGAACCAGAAAATGTTGCGAAATCCAGCTGCGCTGGTGAGCTTCCTATTAAAGGGCAAAATCAGACAATGACGATGAAGGAGCCTACAGAAAACCTTCCAGAAAATTTGAGATCACACTTAAACGCTAATGGTGAAGCAGACGAAAATGGGGCATCTGAAGCTAAACAAGAAGAAACTAATGAAAATTCTTCCGAGGCCGGAAACTCGAATTCTTCTAACCCTCAAGGGCAAGAAAACAATACAACTAGCTTCTCGAATATAGAAGAGACTTCGGTGGTTCCTACTCCCAAAAAGGAGGTCAAGAAGAAGGAAACTGAAAAATCACAAGTGGTGACGCGTCCCGAGAGAACTGATGACTTTGCTCCGGTGGATACAAATGTGAATGATGAATTTCTTGATGCAATGGAAAGAAAGCTCAATACCGCTGATGTGAAAGGTAAAAACGACGAAACGGTTGAGAAAGTTAATGTAGCAGAAAATCAGGATTTGAGGGATCCAGATGAATCTTTAATTTCTGAAATTCGTATTCCCATTTTCAACTCGTCAAAACTTCAAAAGAATTTGGAATCAGAAACTACACACGTTGAGGATGTTCAAGCAAAGGGAAGCAGTATTGGAATAGAAGTTCCATCAAGCACTGAAACCATTAGAGACAAGAATATGGTTTGCTCACAGGGGGGTGAGTTTGAGAGTTCACAGGAGGACAACGAATCTACGTATCTTCAAAATGACATGAAGGAAGATTGGGGGTCCAAAGAACCAACTCCATCTTTAAGGCTACATTTTCCTTCAAAAAAGTCGCGCAGATTGGTAAGTAAGCTTCGAGGATTTACCCTGGAAGATGTCTCCAAGATGTCGCCTGAAGAGAAACGTAATTTACGCATTGAATTATTGGATTTTATGATGAAGCTGGAGCACGAATCGTTAAGTGGAGAATATTGATGTTAAATTAACTTTGGTATTATTAATAATTACCTTATAATGATTATCATTGGAGTTACAATTGGAATTATTGAGTTATTGATTATGGACCATTTATGAATATGTAATTTTTAATTTAAAGCTTAGCTCGGTATCAAAACTAAATCTCTGCAAAACAGTGCGATCTTTTTGAACAGTCGCCTCCATTCTAGTGGATCTCCAGATTTTCTTTCAAAGCTAATGTTCTTCAAGTTTTCCTCTATTAGCACTATGGAAACGAATCCATGTAAATTGGCGCCTCTTCTATCAAGTGTCCTTAGATTCATGTGTAGAGGAAATGCCTCCCTGTATCCCAATCTCTGAGACAAACTGACGAAATGATCATATAGATCTGGTCTTACGTTAATGCCTGAGAATTGTAAAGCCTTCTCCAGCGTCGGTAGCACCAAGTCCATCTCTTCTACTGTATAAAATCTGGTGAGCTTAGCAGGATTGAAATACAAGTTACCATTAGGCAATGAACCGTCTTTGCAAAACTGCAATGCTGCCACATCATTGTTGATATATTGCGTCCATTTGACCTCTTGGGTCATAAATGTTTCCTTGCCCTGATTAGATTGAGTCAAAGGTCTTTGGGTCATGGCAAATGTCCCGCCGACATTAATCGAATCATGTTCAATTGCCGCAATGTCAGTGTGGACTGGCTGAGTGGAACTGACGACGTTGTGATCATTGTGGTCCACATCTTGAGTAAAGTTCATATAATCGTTATCGCTCAGGGAGATTTTTAACTTCGACAAAAGTTTCTTTGCCAGCATGGGTGGATCGCTACAAAGCCCTTTGTCGTTGCTAAAACAAACTTTGGAGGTGAACCAACAATGTTCCCTTATAAGTTGTAGAGACACTCGCTTTGCAGGATTCGGTTGCAGGATTTTCCTTAGCAGATTGAGATGTGTGAACTCGATTCTTGCCCAAGGCCCAACGTTCAAGTTTCCATTATTTTGGATAAAACATTCAAAATTGGCATCTTCACACACTGGTAAATCCCAAGGTATTTCCCCCGTCAAAATGACAAAAAGAAGCACTCCGATGGACCAGACATCAGTACCGTCGGCATAATATTCCAAAGAGTGTAAAATCTCAGGTGCCATGTATTGCGGCGAACCACGTTGATCCGTGCAGACCCTTCGGCTACCATCTTTACGTCGAAATTTCGAGGCCAGACCAAAGTCTGCTAGCTTTAAGTTGCCATTCTTGTCTAGAAGTATGTTTTCGGGCTTGATATCTCGATGTGCCACACTGCACTCTTCATGCAAGTAGGAAACTGCACGTACCAGCTGCTGGAAGTAAAATTGAGCTACTTCGCAATCCACCCCCACGTCTGGCTCAATTTTATCAAACAAGTCGCCACCATCCGCCATTTCCATGGCAATCCACAGATAGTCTCTCGATATGTTACAATCAATAACTCGCAACACATTCACATGTTTCGAGCATTTTGACTGTAAAATCACTTCCCCAACCACGTCCTTGTCGCTAAGCCCATATTTCTGGCATGTAGGAACATGCACAAACTTCACAGCTATTACCACTCTGGCATCGACTTTGAGAGACGCGCTTTTCACACAGGCAAAAGTACCTTGGCCTATAGTGTCGCCCAGAACCACGTCTTTGATTTGCGGTAGGGCTGAATTATCAATTTGGTCCATGCCGTCCAGCAGCAATTGTACCTGGCTCCCAATACCAGATTAAAGGGCCGCAATTCGTGCTCGATTAGTTGTTAAAAGTTGTTGATGCGGTTGACTATATCATGTGATGATGTTTTTTAATATTTTTTTTCCGATGTCAAGACGGGCACCGAAAATATTTGTAAAGCTCATTAGGGTGAACGTCAAAAGTTTATAACTCTACTTTAAGCTGGTTTAATGGTTTTAATGCTCGGTGAATTATTCATAAGTTCGGTGGAACAAGCTGTGTCACTTTCTCTGAGTTTGCAGAAGTGTCTGATAGTATACAACGCACTTGATGAGGATGGCTGGTTGAACACATGGTTGAAGCCAGAATCGCTCTCATCACTCAACGACAAGGCAGTGTGGTTAAAGTTAGAACGAGGCACTGAGCAATTTAAATATTTTGAGCAACTTTTCCCTTCTGTAGTGGTTCCCAGTGTTTATGTCATTAAGGATGGGCAGATTGTAACAGTAATCCAAGGCGCTGAAGCCAGCGTAAAGCAACTAGCAGATGCCCTGGGTGTCTCATTGGAGCCACAACAGACGGTTCACAAGACCTTCAGGGACCAAGTGGCAGAGACTACACAACGGAAGCATTTGGAAGAAATAAGGAAGCAAAAACAAATGGCTAGAGAGGAAAGAGAGAGAATATTAAGATTGGTAAAGGCAGATAGAGCGGAGAGAAAAGCCATGGAAAGTCGTCCAAGCTCTGAGGAAAGCGGAGGTCTTGACATGCATGACAACATCAAGGATATGACGAGGTTGCATGCCAAGAACTGCGTGCTGATGATAAGACTGACCAACAGCAGCACTTTAACGTGGCAATTCGACTCGAAAAAGACTCTGAATGATGTGAGAAAATGGGTGGATGAACATAGAACCGATGGAGATCGTCTATATGCGTTCCATAGAAACATCCCTCGAATTACGTTTGCAGAATCAGACGAATTGAGAACTTTGGAGGCGTTGGAGTTGTTACCACGATCTGTTCTCATCTTAAAGCCCCTCGAAAACTCATTCACTAATGTAGCAGAAGCTAGGGGACCAGGACTCTTGGGTAAAGTTTTCACAGGTCTTTCGAGTTGGCTCAGTCGTGGCAACAATACGATTACAGTTCCCGAAGAATTGAGCTCAGACTTTATGGAAGAAAGAGATGTCGATCTACGTAGTGGAACTGGCAATGGTAATGTGGTCGTAACACAGGAGAGCGACATTCCTCTAAACGCACCATTGCCCAATAACGACGATTTCACATTGGAGTCACCGGTATCTTCTAGATTCGAATCACCGGCTCCTTCGGTTTCAGAACCTCATATCAATTCCAACCCATCAGATTTGAATTTACCGTCGAGATGTGTTACGCCGAACATTTACCAATTTGTGAATAAGAACGACGATGAAAAGGAAAAATCAACTTATAATGGAAACACAATTAAATTGGAGAAGAAGAAGGACGATGAATAATGTATATTACAAGCCTGGATGGGAGTTATTTATATGGCAGATAGTGAATCAACGCTCGGAAACTAATTGTCTAGTATTGGACTCGGTAGTTTTCTTGGATTTTGATACATTCTCATCCGAAGTTTGTTCTCCAATTTTTAGTCGACTTAATTGGTCTAGTACATCTGAATTTTCTTTTTGCTTTGTTTCCATTTGTTTCTTTGCCTCGCTAACTTGTTCATCCATTCTTTCCAATTCTGCATCTAGTTCAGCTTCGTCGATTGCCTCATCTGAACCTACCAGTATGCGACCGATTTCATCATTTTGTTCGCGATGGTCCTTCAATTCATCCAAAACCTGCTCTACTTCGTCCGCAGACAAAGAATATTGTCTGATGGATTTCATGGTTCGGTTGGCCTCGGTAAGTGTGCCCACAAGAACTTCGTTGGTAATTGCCATTTCAATTTGCCCCTTAAGCTCTTGCAAACTGCTTTGATAATCTAAAAGACGGCACAAATGTTTTTCTGCAAGATTTCTGGCCTTCAAATATCGCCTCCGTGCTTCCCTTGAAGCTCCTTCCTCCACGGATTTATGTAGCATCTTAGAATAGTCTGATCTCTCGATTTTCATTTTGTCCACTTGGCCGCCGATGTTAGACAGAACATTTTTCAAATCAGCGATTCTCTGATCATTCTCTGTAAGAACGTTAGTACCTTTGGAAGACTCGACGACTTTTATAAAAGTTTCCTCCATTAGAATTTTCCCTTTATAATTGACCAAATAAAACAACATAACTTCTTTCTCTTCATCCGTGACATATTCGAAGAAACACGACTTTTCATAAAATTCTTTCAGAGGTAACACTAAATCTGTTACACCCGTTGCCTTCTCTATAATGTTATCGTTGATCTTTTCATTTATTCGTTTGAACTTGTCTTCGATACTGGGCTTGACAATTAATTGTAGGTCTTTTAAATAGAACCCGTTGTTACTTTTCCTACTCCTAAAAAATCGATTCTTACCAAATCCCATCCATTGAATAAACGTAGGATATTCTTTGGAATACATCCTTCGTCCATAAAAGTCATCGCTTGAAACAAGATACCCTTCTTCCACCAACATGTCAATGACCACGTCCAAGCTCTTGGGAAACCCGTAAACATCTTTGCTTAACTGCTGCAAGAGCTCAGGTCCGCAGTGAAACAAACTGTTATCTTGCAAATACCACTTCTTCATATATTCTTTCCAAGTATTAATATTGGCGGCGTATCCCTCGGGATTGAGCTCTTTCAAAGGTCTAAAATCCCTGTACAGTGAGTCTAGTCTCGAAGAAGGTAACTCCGTCATTGGCAAGCTCTCAAATCCCCTAGATCAGTGGCTATTTTGCAAATGTTTGAATGCTTTACTAGTTGAAGAAGGGACCCTCATTAAGTACGTTTGAAATTTCAAAACACCACGGTATGACAACTACTAGCTGAACATAATTGTACGTTTAAAAAATTGCAGGAGGCAAGCGTCCTATCTATTATAAGCATTTGCAGCAGCGTTGAAGAATTATAATATTTTGAATCCATGAGTCTATTCTTTAAGTCTCCCTTAGATATCGAGATTTTGTTGGACGGTGAAGAATCAAGAAAGCATGTTGAGATTGCCAACAATGCGGCATCCAAGACCCTGAGGGACCGATTGCCACTTTATGAAGATGGTGAAACTATCAGTGGGATCGTCACTCTGAGGGTAAAGGAAGGCAAACGTGTAGAGCATTTGGGGGTTAAAATTTCTGTTATAGGGTCCATTGACATGATCAAGACGAACGGCAATGGCAACGGCGGGTCCTCGAAACGGTTGACTAATACTAGTGGTGGTTTGTCAGATTCTAGAAAGAATACCGTAGAACAGTTTTTGTGCTTTAGCTACGATCTATGTTCAGCAGGGGAACTTCAGCACTCACAAAGTTACTCTTTCACGTTCAAGGACTTGGCAAAAAGACACGAATCGTACCGAGGTAAAAATGTCGATGTGTCATACTACGTCAAAGTGACCGTGATACGCAAGTCTACCGACATTGCTAAATTAAAAAAATTCTGGGTCTTCTTGTACAACAACGTATCGCAGCCTCCTTCGTCGATAATAAATCCGACGCAGACCGAGGACGGCGAGGAGGGTAGTTTGGCTAGAAATGAACCCAAGCCCGTAAAGTTGGATATCGGCATTGAAAACTGTCTACACATCGAGTTTGAGTATTCCAAGTCTCAGTATAGCTTAAAAGAAGTGATCGTGGGCAGAATATATTTTCTTTTGACAAGACTTAAGATCAAACATATGGAATTGAGTCTCATTACCCGAGAGTCCTCTGGTCTACAGCCTTCGAACTATCTGATAGATTCAACCGTTATACGGTACGAGATCATGGACGGTTCACCAGTTAAAGGTGACACAATACCAATTAGGTTGTTTTTGGGTGGTTACGAATTGACCCCAGACATGAGCTGCAATTATTTCAACATCAAGAATTACTTGAGCTTAGTGATCATTGATGAGGATGGTAGAAGATATTTTAAGCAGTCAGAAATTGTATTATATAGATCAAGGTAAGATTCACAGTCGTTGTGAGCATCTGCAATAAGTGCGTTTGTTGTTTCCGTTAGTTTGTCTTTTTTTTTTTCACAAATTGTTTTCCGTCGTCGTCACACAGACGCTAACTTCCAACAACCGTCTTCATAAAATGATGCTGCCGAAAAGTTGCTCAATCCCCTTTCTGCTGTTTCAGAAGGCATTGGTAGGGGGTGTTGCCCAATGTTACAGCTGATGAAATTTTCATCAAAATTTCTTGACTTTCTCGGTAAGGTCAATATTTCAAGATTTTACTGGATCAAGAAATATGTAAATAAGTTATGCATTGGTCAAAAATAGTCGACCTGCGATTTCATGAGCAATGAGGATCAAGATGAACTCAACTGTTCCAGGCTTTAGTCTTGAAGCTCTGATCGACCTTTTTTTTTCGAACATCAGTCTACTAGACGAGCTCACTGCGGCATTGTAGACAGAGGACGTAATGTGTCGAAGTACTAATGGTGCTTTCGACGAAATTTCACTGGCTCTTTTAAGTTCGCTGCTATCATTTGCCATTGGATCTATATGCATTGCGCTGGTCGCATTATATCATCAAGACGAAGCGGTCCTGATAGTCATTACGTGTTCTACAATACTTCACGGGTTTGCATCATTTCCCTTGATGCTTTTTTTCCAAAGTACCTATATTCAGAGATTGTTGGTTAAGATCTTCAGTATTTTCTCCCAACTGATCACTTTGGGAGCTGCTATTGAATATTTCAATCACACAACGAAGCATACTATAGCAACCGACACTCATATGCGCAACAATTTGTTAATTGGAATTGATTCACTGCTGCTGTGTTCATTTTTTGTCAATGGCATTAACGTCGGATACAGAAATTTGATTAATTCAGGTCGTGAGGAGAAGATCGCTAGTGATTTCGATGAACGTGAACTATTTACTTCCAACATACAGGATAAAATGGAAAAGCACATTCCATTGAAAAGCTCTGCGCAAACTCTAACGCCTGATATGGATGTTCTACGAAATTTGCACTGCATGCCCTCATGGAATGGTGGACAGGCGCCAGCAGATCAATCTGAAGAAGAGGCTTCATTGCCATCTGTCGTACAGCATAGGTTGGAATCAATGAATTTACCAAAGGCTCCCACAACCAGTCCCTGCAAAGCCAGCAAAATCCCTCATTTGAAATCAGCTATTTCGAGTGCCAAGTTGAGAAAGCCATTTGTGTTTAAATT
The DNA here is from genome assembly GCA_003705955.2 of Zygosaccharomyces kombuchaensis. NCBI lineage: Eukaryota > Fungi > Ascomycota > Saccharomycetes > Saccharomycetales > Saccharomycetaceae > Zygosaccharomyces > Zygosaccharomyces kombuchaensis. The sequence continues at coordinate 184,882 of PPJZ02000001.1, forward strand.
CGCCTCACCCAAGGGATTAGGAATTAAATCAACGCTAAGATCCAAAAGGAGGGACGCCTCTTCTTCGAGGCAAGATCCCGGTTATCGGGGTGGGGGCAGCCGTTACACGGCTAGATTATCGACAATACCCGATCTGTCACGTAGTATGTTGAATGTTAGTTCTTCATCTCAGGACTTCAATTCGCAACTGAGAGGCAAAAAGAGTGCCGATTCAGTGTTAGAACCGACACAATGTAGGATACAGAGTAGACGCACCTCTTCCATACCAGCAATAGAGTTGGAAAGAAATGCAGTCGAAAGGATTAACAGTGCTCTGTTGCCACCATGCCTAAAAATCACTGAATCATCTAGAAAATCACCACCACCGTCGCTGCTAAATGTTCCATTAAGAAATTTGGCACCAATGACACCTGAAGATAGCGTCGAGAATAGCATAGAAAAAAACGATTTGGAAGATATCCCGCAGATTCCTCAAACAGCAGATGAAAGTTTGAATAACTTCTTTGCCGAACACAATAAGCCTAACATGGATATACCAGAAAATGTAACCATGGAAGTTTGGGAAAATGGTAAAGAGAAGTTTTTGCAAAGGGCTGTCACACTCCAACACAATGGAGGTCTGCTGCCAGCATTCAATTTTGAAAATGAAAATACGGAGCCTATTGCAGATATACCAGAGCTGCACTCCAAGACCAATTTCAGTTTTCCCCTGCAAAAACCGCAAGAGCTTCAGCCTAAATTTAAAGATGACAACTATGATACCATAAGTGCACTAGAGGAATATTTCAGGGACATTGATGAGCATGACGACGAAGAAGGTGGAAATATGGAGAATGGCTTCACACACCATAACAAAACCTCCTCGCTCAATGGCAAAAGATTTTCCCGAGAATTGCACAGAACCAGCACAAAGCATTCACCAACAAAATCCATCATATCCATGATTAGCGGTAGGGACAGCTTGGGCCACCAAAGGTCGCAAACGATTCTCATGAATCCCAACAACACAGACGGTTTGGGTAACAGCTCTCCTACAAAGTCTTCGCCTAGTAGGTCCTCACTTACTAGATCCTCACCTAGTAGGTCCCAAAGGTTGAGAAGGATGGGTAAAAAATTATCGCCCTCCAACATTTCAGACACGATGATCAATATGGGTGTTAACATCGACAGAGGTAATGAATATCCACTAGCCTTTAACAAAGGTCATCCGAGAGGTAAAAGCATTGACTTCAGCTATATCCACAATCTTCAAAGTCACTCACCAACAAAATCTGCATCAGGCGTATCTTCCCACCATGGATCCATCCACAGGGACAGAAGACACAGTGTGGCCACCGAACATGGGCTCGCGACCATCAACTCTCCTTTCTATGAGCCCAACGAAACTGCGGCAATAAATAAATTCAAACCGCCTCCCGTCAGATCCACGTCTGCCAAATCCAGCCAGTATTCTGGTGAATCTGCCACGAACTACCCAGACATTGTCATGAGCGAGTATGACCGAGAGCGATGGAATACTATGCTCAGCCTGAAAATGATTGATTCTAGAGGTCAGCTCAAGAATAACAACGTTCCGGGACCTATATTGAGTCAGTAAACGAGTATACTAATTGTTAAATACCCTTTTGTAAATTTAGGAACTTAGGCAATATCACCATAAGCATCCATCTTATAACGTTCATGTCCGTTTTTGACGATTTTCGCTGAAAAATTTCAAAATTTGATGCGATGAGCTTGAACTAAAGAGAATTCATTGTTGCAAATACAAGCTCAAGACGCCTGTCCAAGTGTGTTATCGAGTATTATGAGTGGTCAGGACCTATTTGATGTGTTTAATGAGGAGCCTGCTCAGCTTCCGGAACTTTCAGAGGTCTCTGCAGAGGAAAACGGTGGTGAGAAAAGCCAACAAGACAACAAACATCAACTTGATGATAAAGCAATTGATGCCAAGGGTTCCAAGAAGGCTAAGAGCAGTAAGATAACCGAAGAAGATAAGAAGAAAGTAGTTATACCCGTGGTTACTGATGCGTTCGAGCAGGAGGCTTCCCGAGAGGTTGATCCCTCTGCGGGACTGATGAATTCTGTGAGTGACCACTTGGAGCAAGATGGGAAGCTCAAACTATTGCATCAGGTGCGCCATCAAGTGGCACTGCCGCCTAACTATGATTATAAACCCATTAGTGATCACAGGAGACTGAACGAAGCTCGTACTTATCCTTTTACTCTGGATCCATTTCAAGACACAGCTATCTCTTGCATAGACCGAGGTGAGTCAGTTCTTGTATCGGCGCACACATCTGCAGGTAAAACTGTGGTAGCCGAGTATGCCATCGCCCAGTCACTACGTGATAAACAAAGGGTGATTTATACTTCGCCAATTAAGGCACTTTCCAATCAGAAATACAGAGAGTTATTAGCAGATTTTGGAGATGTTGGGCTGATGACCGGTGATATTACTATCAACCCTGATGCTGGCTGTTTGGTGATGACCACGGAAATTTTGAGAAGTATGCTATACAGAGGTAGTGAGGTAATGAGAGAAGTTGCTTGGGTGGTGTTTGACGAGGTGCACTACATGAGAGACAAAGAGAGAGGTGTTGTCTGGGAAGAGACCATTATTTTGCTGCCAGACAAGGTGCACTACGTGTTCTTATCTGCTACCATACCCAATGCCATGGAGTTCGCAGAATGGGTCTGCAAAATTCATGTCCAGCCTTGTCATATTGTTTATACTGATTTTCGTCCCACACCGCTCCAGCACTATTTGTTCCCAGCACATGGTGATGGTATATATTTGGTGGTAGATGAAAAGAGCACTTTCAGGGAGGAGAATTTCCAAAAGGCGATGGCAAGTATCAGCAGCCAGTCTGGTGAAGATTCTGGCGCAGTGGATGGCAAGGGTAAGAAGGGTCAAAGTTTTAAAGGCGGTGCTTCCAAGGGTGATTCCAAGGGTGATATTTACAAGATTGTGAAAATGATTTGGAAAAGAAGATATAATCCTGTCATCATCTTTTCTTTCAGTAAACGTGATTGTGAAGAGTTGGCACTTAAGATGTCGAAATTAGATTTTAATAACGATGATGAAAAGGATGCCCTGACCAAGATTTTCAACAATGCGGTTGCATTGTTGCCAGAAGCTGATAGAGAGCTGCCTCAAATTGTACATCTCTTGCCTTTGTTGAAAAGAGGAATTGGTATCCATCACTCGGGCCTTTTGCCCATTTTAAAGGAGGTGATCGAAATTTTATTCCAGGAAGGCTTTTTGAAAGTATTGTTTGCCACAGAAACATTTTCCATTGGGTTGAACATGCCTGCCAAAACTGTTGTTTTTACCTCCGTGAGAAAATGGGACGGTCAGCAGTTTAGATGGGTTTCTGGTGGTGAATATATCCAAATGTCTGGTCGTGCTGGCCGTCGTGGTTTAGATGACCGTGGTATTGTCATTATGATGATTGATGAGAAAATGGAACCTCAAGTAGCTAAAGGTATGGTCAAAGGACAGGCAGATAGACTGGATTCTGCTTTCCATTTGGGTTACAATATGATTTTGAATTTGATGAGAGTCGAAGGTATCTCTCCTGAGTTTATGTTGGAGAGCTCGTTTTATCAATTTCAGAACGTCATATCGGTCCCCATTATGGAGAAAAAACTCGCAGAACTGGTGAAAGAGGTGGATTCTATTCATGTGGATGATGAGGAGAACATTAAGGATTATTACGAAGTTAGGCAAGCATTGGAAAGGTACAATGAAGACGTTCGTCATGTGATAACTCATCCAGCTAACATTTTGAGTTTCCTACAACCAGGGAGATTAATTCAAGTAGTTATCGATGGGAAGTACTCCTATGGATGGGGTGCTGTAGTTGATTTTGTGAAAAGAGTCAACAGACGGAATCCGACTGCTGCTTATACAGATCATGAATCCTACATTGTCAACGTTGTCGTGAATACAATGTATGCAGACTCTCCGGTTAACTTAATAAAACCCTACAATCCTTCTTTCCCTGAAGGAATACGTCCTGCTTTGCCAGGTGAGAAGACGATGTGCGCAATCATTCCAATTATTTTAGAATCAATTCGTACTGTTGGTAACTTACGTCTTTTTATGCCAAAGGATGTTAAAGCTAGCGGTCAAAAGGAGACAGTTGCTAAGTCCTTGGCGGAAGTTCAAAGAAGATTTGAAAAAGGTATTCCATTAATTGATCCTATTAAAAACATGAAAATTGAAGATGATGAGTTCAAGAAACTTTTGAGAAAAATTGAAGTCTTAGAGTCAAAGCTATATTCCAATCCCCTGTCTCAATCTGTGAGATTGAAAGAACTGTATGAGAAGTACAGCAAGAAGAATGCCTTGAATAATGACATTAAGAACTTGCAGCATAAAATCGGTGAGTCTCAAGCTGTTATTCAATTAGATGATTTACGGCGGCGCAAGAGGGTCCTTCGTCGTCTCGGTTTTTGCACCCAAAATGATGTGATAGAACTGAAGGGAAGAGTTGCCTGTGATATAAGCAGCGGTGATGAATTGCTGCTGACGGAGTTGATTTTCAACGGTAATTTCAATGAGTTGAACCCACCGCAGTCTGCCGCATTATTATCGTGTTTTGCATTCCAAGAACGCTGTAAAGAAGCTCCTCGTTTGAAGCCTGAACTTGCTGAACCATTGAAGGCCATGAGAGAAGCGGCTGCCAAGATCGCCAAAATCATGAAAGATTCCAAACTAGAGGTGGTAGAGAAGGATTATGTGGAAAGTTTTAGGCCTGAATTAATGGAAGTGGTTTATGAATGGTGCAAAGGGGCTAATTTCACTCAAATTTGCAAAATGACCGACGTTTACGAAGGGTCTTTGATTAGAATGTTCAAAAGATTGGAAGAACTAGTAAAGGAACTAATTGACGTTTCGAATACTATTGGTAATGCTGCTCTAAGAGAAAAAATGGAGACTGTTTCCAGTCTAATTCACCGAGACATTGTCTCAGCGGGCTCCTTGTATCTATAAGAGAATTGACAGAATTTTTTTTTTTGATCGATTGTATATTAGCGTAACAAAATCCTTAAATGTTTTGTTTATAAATAAGAGCTTGCAAGACTGGCTTGAGCTTCGTTAGAAGTGGTGAAATGATTAATCTTTTTATACTCGTCCTTGATGGGTCCGTACCAAACGTTTAAGACATTTTTATCATACTTCAACAAATTTTCGAAGATTTCCTTTCTCAAAGTAGCACTCTCTGGCTCGGTCACGTCGCCATTCTCACTGTAAAGTAAGCCAGACATGACTTTTGGCAATGATTCCAAAAGATAGTGTACGGAATGAGAAAATTGGGAAAATCGTTGCAACAAAACCATTTGTTCCATGTATGGCATGGCCAAAATCGCGCTAGCAGTTAACTGGTCCTTGATTAACAGGAAGCAATCCTTGTTGGCCACTAGATTTCTTAAGATGCCCAAATGAGACGGTACCACTGATGCATATTCTACTATTAAACTATGGTAGTTTTGGTAGATGTATTCAGGGTTGACAAACGATAAAAGGTCCTTAATATGTTCGTTCTCCCGCGAGATGTGAATGTAGTCCTTATCTAGACTTGCAAAAATACTCTCGTCATTCAAATAAGAGATTTTTCGGAACAGCTTGAAAAGATATGATTTGGCAAAATATTTCACATCTGTGTAATCCTCTCTCTTGTCATAAATTTCGCCGAAGCACAGAAAAATGGGCGAAATGTACTTAAGAAGCCATTCTTTACGGTGTTTATGGGACAAATCTGCTGTGAAAACTTCTTCAAGAAGTTTAATATAGAACACTGTGACATGGATAAACATGACGATGTCAATTTCCAACGACTTGAAAATTTCGTCACGTCGTATGATAAACAATTTCTCGTTAAATTCGCAGTTGCTTAAAAATTTAGCTTCGATGTTTAGCAATTCCAAGAGTCTTGCCATGGAGACAGGCTCAAATTGTTTCCTAATTGCCATCAACAGAGGCAGATTGTTGACGAGAATTCTCCTTCTAATCAGTTCATCCGAGGAAAGTGTGCCTATGGCATATTCAATGTTGTTAACGATGAGAATGGCTACGCTGGGATCAAAATAAAGTTTCAAAAGAATATCACAGATCACAGAGTTGGAAAAGATTCCCTTTGGGTAGGACTTAGCAATAACTTTACATGCTGCGACAACCAGTGGCGATACACTGGAGCTCAAAGCCATTTCTAAATCTTCAATGTTGAAAATTGCCAATACGTCTTCAAAGGAACAGATTGAGATGACGTTATTAAGCAGTTGAAGCAGCAAGTCATAATCCAGCAGGGAGTCCGAACCGCTTCCCATTAAAATACGTTTGATGTTAGCTAGCAGCCTCTTTGGATCCTCTTGTAAATTAGTGTGGGTACTTAGATCCAGGGCACCTTTCTCTAAAAGACCATTAATATTCACTGGCAATTCATCGGCCTCTAGTGCATCGTTCAACTCTTCAAACATTTCTCTAGTATGTGAATAAGTATTAGCAGACATAGCGGAAGTTAGATAATTGTTATGAGAAAGGCCGTTAGAATGCTGTAACAATCAGCCGCCTTCAGATGTTTAAACAATATATTATATATATATATATATATTTGGACCCTAACATTGTAGTCCGTCGAAAGTGACTATAATAAGGTCATCGCTCTTGAAGGATATTCAAGAGACCATGAAATAGCCCGTTTACATCAAAAAGAACTGCATATTCTTATTTAAGAAACTTTCTGATCATAATTTCGCCCTAAAATTTGGAAACTGCGTGGTGGCGTACGACTTCGTCGATGGCGGTCGCAACGTGATCGACGTTGCCTTCATTCAAGCCAGCTATGGAGGCCCTCCCAGAGGCGACCATGTAAACGGCATGATGCGATTCCAATCGTTTCACCATGTCTGGTGTTAATCCGGTGTAGGAGAACATACCGCATTGTCCCACGATGTGGTCCCAAGTGCCCGGGGTCTTCAACTCGACTAATTTGTCTCTCAAGGAGACTCTCATCTTATTGATTCTGGAAGACATAGTGACCATGTCTTTGTGCCACTGGCTGGTTAGGTCAGGAGTGCTCAAAATTTTGGCCACGATCTTGGCACCGTAGGCTGGAGGGTTGGAAACTTCGCTTCTGATAAACTTCGACAACTGCGAAGACACCGCAGCAGAGACAGAGGCCACATCGACCTTTTGGTCTTCTTGTTTTGGTAGAACCACATGGAAGCAACCCACACGTTCACCGTACATGCCTACGTTCTTGGCAAACGACTGGCATACAAATATGGGGCACACTTTGGCCAGTCTCTCCACACCCAATCTAACTGCAAACGCATCCCGGTCCAAATCTCCAGAGGCAAACCCCTGGTATGCACTGTCGAAGAGGGCGATGTGGTCTTTAGCGGCAATGGCGTCCAAGATCTCGACCCACTGTTCCCTGTTGGGGTCCAATCCAGTGGGGTTATGAGCGCATGCATGTAGTACAAAAATGGATCCATTGGGGGCCTCTTTGATAGCTTTCAAATATCCTTGCAAATCCAACGTCTTCGTGGTAGCGTCCCAATACGAGTAGAACGACGTCTTAATCCCCTGCGTTTGGAAGATAGCGTTGTGGTTGGCCCAAGTAGGATCCGACAAATACACTAATCTGTCAGGTAGAAACTTGGTGATAAATTTGGCTGCGATGTGCAGAGCACCAGTGCCAGACAGGGATTGCACCGAGATGACACGCTTTTCCTTCAACGCAGGAGAGTCTTCACCAAAAATGATCTTGGAAGCATTCGAAGTCAAGGAGGGCAACCCGTTAATTCCCAAGTATTCGTGGTTGAAGTTAGGGTCCTGTTGGACCAGTTTTTCAGCGGAACGAACGCTAGGCAGGACCCAAGGTTTACCTTGATCATCTCTGTAGGCACCAATACCCAAATCAACCTTGACACTCCTGGTATCCTTAGCTAACCTTTGTTTAATATCAAATAGCGCATCGGCAGGAAGCTGTTCAACGTCGTTCAAAATAGTCAGAGACATGGAATAAGAACTAGCTCTGAAGGAATGGGGTAAAAATGCGAAAAGAACTAAAGTAAATTTCGAGCCAAACTCTAATCAGATTCTAGAGCAGACTATAAAAAAGGAAGCCTTGTTCTCAAAATTTTCCAATTATTCCCGGGTATTTAAAGTAACTGAAAGTGTTTAGTCAATTGCGACATTGAAAAGTTGTTCCAATGGTGAAATCATTCATTCATCGGTGTGACTCTTACGATAGACATGTGGCATCATGTGATGTAGTGCTGTAGGTATGGTACAATTTATTCCCTTATTTACGACAACATTAGTTTGGTTGTTTGGCCGAGCGGTCTAAGGCGCCTGATTCAAGAGTTCGACTCTTACTTGCGGTAAAACGCAGGGAACACTCAGGTATCGTAAGATGCGTGAGTTCGAATCTCACAGCAACCATTTTTTTAAACCTTCTTTATACCAAAGAAGGTGTTGGCAGGGATATAAAGAATAATTACAAGGAGTATACAATGGTAGTTATTGTTCCAGCGGTCCTCCCGGCAGAAACTTGGTATGTTAATCGGTATAACTTTGACTTGTTTAATTTTGTTCAGAACGATTTTTATGTTTTGCATGGACTAAACTGTTTATTATAATAAAGAAGATAAGTCGTATTTCCATACGCAAATCCATTTAACGTTTATTATTTAGCAATTCCGTGGATGAATGTTAAAGACTGGAAATGCATTAAGAACACAGAGAAGATTGCCCCAAGTAAAAGGAAGGACAAGGTCAGGCAAAAGGGTTTATTTTTCTGAAATTTACTCGGCCAGACATAACAGAAGCTTTACCGGGTGGTAAGTTTACCAACACTGCTTCTTGCTATCATTATTTTTACTTAGGTATCGCTAATATTAATTCCATGGCTCTGCTAGTCCTTGGCAAAGCATGCTTATTTTAAGAAAACCTAAATATGTTTCTGTTATTCAAAGAAAAAAAACCGGCATTTCTCGGCTATATCACGCAAATAAAACCGGCAATATCATTACTATCTGAAAATGCTTTATGTATTTTAAACTGATACCAACCACTCATTTTCTACCCAACGCCTTCAGCCAGCTAATGTAATTATAAACAGGCAGTGCGATTTATTTTTTATGTTGAGAGGCATCGATATCTAAGTAATACTTTGTCTTTGCAGCAACGTTGGTATGTGTATCATAGATAGTCCTTTTTTTTGCCTCTCGTCTACTTCATTCCAACCGGCCCACTCATACATGTATCTTCGTTTGGTTGAAACGAACCATGGACAATTAGTGGGCTACTTCTCATTTATCTTCCCCAAGAATCTAAATTCTAATAACGATTCAAAACTTCTTAGAAACCGGAAAAAGATATTCCGCCGCGCCAGACTAAACAGCGTCTGAAAATGTGTCGTATACTCAACAAACAACTATAGCGTGTGTTATTGAAACCTTAAAATATGGAAGTTTATGACTCCCCAAGAAAATTTGATATCATAGTTAGCTTAATGTTTTCATTGGAACAATGACTTTGCAACTTAAAAGCTTCTTAAGCAATTATGCGAGTACACGAATGGCATGCGCTCCGGTCTCTCAACCAATATAAAGCCTTGCCCTCTTACTCAACAATGCCCGGACTTGACCAACGATAAAATTTTGAAGATATAATACACTTAAATTTTGAAACAACCTTCGTTTGTTGCTTGCTTTTGAATTTCCAGGAGAAGGATTACTAAAGATATTGTTTCAGTAGAAAAAAAGTCAGTAAATGCAGAAATCCGTATGGTTACCTCAGCCACCGTCTAATCTCAATGCGCAGGCTCAAACAAGCCACTACGGAGAAGCCTGTACCACGTTTCTCTAGGAAAACTACTGGCATTTTTTAACAAGGGTTGAAAGATCAATCGTCTTGACAATTTTACGCTTGCAGGACACACGAACCCTTCAGAAGATCACCACCGCCCAAGAATTTAGAGTCTCGTCTCGTATATTCGAAGGTATCCGCAAACTAATTCATCTTGTGTATGGCAGTGCCTCGCACCTTCAAATATTTATATCAACAACCCGATGTTTTGCCTGCGTTTGAGAACATACGAAGGTACGACACACCGAGACCCAATCCTCTGCTCCGTTCCAGTCCCCGGAGTTCAGCCTTCTAAGCAGCACATAGAAAACTCATTTCCCTGGAGCCTCATCGCTTCCCTTGAATTGATTCGTTTTTGTAGGGCGAAAGGTTATCGTCATCGCATCGGTACTAATTTTCTAGTTTTACAATTTTAAACTAAGGGATTACAATCTTACAACAACTGGTATAGATCAAAGCTATCAGGTAAAGGAAGCTTGATCTTTCCCTCCCATTTTGCTATCTGGCGTTTTGAACGCTCATTAGTTTGGTTAACACAGGTTGAATAAGCTGGTTTCTTTTGAGACGCGTGTCAGGAGGCAATAGATCAAGTGCTAATATTTGCTCAATAGCGAGTTGGAGATGAACTCTTCCAGTACTGGAGCCAGTAGTGTCGTGGATTCTCTTTCATATCTTAACCAAACCGCACGCTCTTTGGTACCCAATAGTGTGATTTTCAGTTCATTAGTCAACTTCCCGTACCGACTGGGGTTATCGTTTGTGAACGCAGTTAGGATTCAGTATCAACAGGCGGTGGACGCTGATACCTTGATGTTGAGCCTGACGTGTATGAAAGAGATTGTCAACTATTTTCTGAGCAGTTACGCCATTGCCAGTTTCATCACCGCTCTGATTCTCAACAGATTTGTTATAATGGCATCCCTGAGGTCTACTGCCAACCGTGTGACTTTGCCCTTATGGTCCAGGGTATGTTTGCATCTCTCTGCCATCCTACCTCTGTTTTACACCGTGGTGCAAGTGCTGTGTCAATATGGAATTTTGCAATGGTTTGCACCTTTAGATTTAGCACCTTTCCTGTCCCGTACTTTTACAGCCTACGCCTGGTCTAACTGTGTGGAAACATTTGTGACCACTACTACAAACACTTTACCCTTGGAGGAATCTGATTATTCCATCTTTGAACTGTCAGTTCAGTTTTATTTCTTAAACAGAATGAAAGAAACCAGTGGCCCCTCATCTGATTATTTACCAGATTGTATGATGGCTGCACTAGGTCGAATTTTGATCCATGTTGTGGAAATGCTTAGTTGCAGGAAATATCGACTCATCGGTAGCACTGTGCTTAACTGTGGTGGACTTGTTCACCTAGGTTACAAAGTGAGAAGGGAAGGTTTCGAATCGTTGCCCGCATTGACTAGGTACAGGAACTTTCCAAAGATCTTTTCGCTTTTCCTCATCATCATGTCGGTGAGCACGTATTCTTTGGCTTACTTAGTTAGGAAGGACCCCTTCGGTTCTGGCGGACTGGACCATCAAGAATTGCAATTCTATTCCTTTATGCACAGCTGGTGGACGCATTTGAACTGCACGGGTGAAGAAGAATTTTCTTATGTGGTGGTCAAATTGGCACTCATGTTGTGCATGGGCCACGAATCTATGAGCAAAGGCGTCTTTAGAGAATTCCCTCATGTGAATGTACCTTCCAGTATCCACCACAGCTACGTGATTAGTGGTTATCTGAACGGGTTACCTACGATTCCCGAGGACATGGAAGACAAAACTCGTGGCAGTTCGGTTACCACAAATGCTCCTGGAATAGTCAATAGGTTTAAAATATCATTAACCATGATTAAGGCCTTTTTTGCCTTCTTTCGCAGATCAAGACTACATCAAACTCGACAAGAACCTCCCAACAAGACGAAGGATTGCAACAAGTACGTCACCGAGAGGAATTATGCGAAATTTTTATTCAAACCCAACACCATTGATGATGATAAAGACTCCGACAATAATCAGTACTTGCTCCCGGAGGACGATCCTTCGGGGGACTACTTTCCGGACCCAAGCGATGAGCTGGAGTCCGATACAGAATGGGGCAGCGATGACGAGGACATAGGAATGATTTTGGCCCCTGATAACGTGGACAATTTGCAAGAGGATCTCAGCTGGCACATCTCTATGTGGTCTATACTCAAATCAACAGTCCGGCGAGGAACGAGGTTGACAAGGATGCAGTATGCCTCATTGGAACCACAGAAGATCCTCACAGAGGTGGTGCTTGAAAAGGCATCCGCGCAGGAAAACAACTTGAGTGAAGATGAAGACATAGACACCACCTTTGCCTGCGTAGTTTGCAAGACGAACCCAAGAAACGTTGTGCTGTGGCCTTGCAAATGCTTTGCGTTGTGCGAGAGTTGCAGGGTATCTCTAGGTTTACGTGGGTTCAACACCTGCGTGTGCTGTAGAAGAGAAGTACATGGCTATAGCAAGCTACATACCGTTTGAGCCATGCCACCTTAGCATAATCCGATCGTTAATGAATATATACGCTTATATATAGTTAATATGCCCTGATTGTTTTTTTTGAAGAGTTTTGGCGGGTTAAATTTTTTTGAAAATTTTTGAAATATATAAAGGCGATGAGATGCTCATCTCAAACCTCATTATTTTAAATACTTCTTATACTTTTTTTTATTCTACCAATCCATAGGCTCGTGTTGGGAGGATCCACGGAAAAGGGAGACTTTGCTGCTTCCACTTTGTGGGACCAGTGATCGTCTCTTGCTAATGTTGCTTAGCTTTTCTACATGTCCTCCCAACGTCTTGGCGCTAGAGAGGGGAGCTTCAAGATCCCTTGGGCTTTCCTGCGATGGGCTTCTCCTCCTGCTCGAAGGGTTTACCTTTTTGGGCTGGGGTCTGAGTCGTTCATCGTGGGAGTCATTGGCCCTGGGATGTTACCATGAAATATGTGGATGAGGCAGATCCACCCCGTCAACGAGTCCAATTAGATTAAGTAGGGTGCATGACTTTGAATTCTCTTGCTCTTCTTGAGTGAGATTGAGTTCGGTCATCTTTGAGTTCGCCCTGCAGCAGTATATTCCTGGACACTGTGAAGACCCTAGTGGTCATTTATCATTTGGGTAAAACCATACTGCATACATTTGTTTCTTAAGGTAATCTAATCTTGGTACTTCTTTCTACTCAAGCATTGTTGTATTTTTCACATTAATATGATAATTAGTGGAAGCTTTATATATTTAAGTCAGTGGTGGAAGAGACGGATTGGATTTTCCACGTAAACGACTTGGAAGGAGTCTGCAGCATTGAAGACAACCTTGTCCATGACAGAGCCAGATGGGGCTGCGATGAACTTGACACCGCTTCTCACCGCTCTGTAGACGTTGTCTGGGAAGGGGAAGAAAGCGTCACTAGATAGAGACACATTGGTCAACTTAGACATCCAATCCTTTCTTTCCTCTTCGGTGAAGGGAGCTGGTAAATCAGCAAATTTGGATGCGTATTCAGATTTCTCTGGTTCATCCGTGGGGATCTGGCCCGTGACGAACAGATCGATGGCATTGGACTTTTCAGCTCTCTTGACCCCTTTGGCCCATTTGATGGACAAGACCCTTGGGTGATGTCTAAACCACCAGTTGTCAGCCTTGTCGCCAGCCAATCTGGTGCAGTGGATTCTCGACTGTTGGCCTGCGCCTAGACCGATAACCATACCATTTTTGGCGTAGCATACGGAGTTGGATTGAGTGTACTTCAAAGCAATCGTGGCCACTGTCAGATCGATGACGGCTTGTTCAGTCAAATTCTTGTTGGCAGACACAATGTCACGGAAGGAGGACTTGTTGATGATTGCGTCGTTTCTTTTCTGTTGCAAACTAACACCATAGACTTGCCTGGTCTCCATGGATTCTGGTACGAAGTTAGGATCGATTTGCAAAATACAGTACTTCCCGCCTTTCTTCTTCTTCAAAATCTGCAGGGCTTCAGGCTCAAAACCAGGGGCAATAATACCGTCAGAGACTTCCTTGGAAATAATCTGCGCAGTGGGCAGGTCAACGATGTTCGAAAGCGCAATGAAGTCACCGAAGGAGGACATTCTGTCAGCACCACGAGCCCTGGCGTAGGCACAGGCCAATGGCGAGAGGTTCTCGATGTCGGAGACAAAGTAGACCTGCTTCTCGGTATCCGACAGTGGGACGCCTACGGCGGCTCCTGCGGGCGACACATGCTTAAAAGATGCAGCTGCAGGTAGGTTCAAAGATGCGGAAAGCTCTTTGACCAAGGGCCAGGAGTTCAAGGCATCTAGTAAATTAATGTAACCTGGAGAGCCACAAAGCACTTTGAAGGGCAGCTCTTCCTGCTCCTGCACAAAGGCCTGAGCGGGCTTCTGGTGCGGGTTCGCACCGTAACGAAGGGGCAATTGGGCCTTACCCTCAGAGTACTGCTTTCTAAAGAAATCAGAGATTGCAGCGTCGTAGTCGGCAGTATGTTCAAAGGCCTTGAGAGCCAATCTGTTTCTCAATTCCTGGGAGACCTGACCAGAGTTCTTCTTCAACTCTGTCAAAAAGGCAGGATAGTCATGAGGGTCAGAAAGGATGGTCACTCTAGCATGGTTCTTGGCAGCAGCTCTCAAAAGAGTAACACCACCAATGTCAATCTCTTCAACGGCTTCCGCGACGGTGACACCCACTTTGGCTACAGTCTCCTTGAAAGGGTACAGGTTGCAAACGACAAAATCCACTTTATTGATGTGCTGCCTTTCCAAATCACGTTCGTCTTGTTCCGAGTTTCTGGCCAAGATACCACCGTGCACAGCTGGATGCAACGTCTTAACTCTGCCACCAAGCATCTCAGGTGCGTGCGTGATCGTAGAGACATCTTCCACTGGGAAACCCGCTTCACGCACCATGCGTGCAGTACCACCCGATGCTAAGATACGCACGTTGGCCTCAGAGAGCCCCTTGGCAAGGTCTAAGAGACCAGTCTTGTCGTAGGCAGACAGAATGGCTGTCTTTTTGTAGTTACTCATACTGGCTTGGGGAGCTTGTGAGGGGAGAGTGTGGACTGCGAACAGAGAAGGGGAGAAATGTTTTTATGTCAAAGTGTGCAGGCTTGTAGTTTTATTCGATCGACTGTAAACTTTTCCAATCCCCAGTACCGTTTGATGAAAAATTTGCGTAATTTGACTCAGTGAACAGAAGTCAACTCGCTATGACGCGGAAGGCAGACGTAGTTTTGCAATATATACACTAAAGCTATACTGTTTATTTTCTGTATCTCCACAAGGACAAAGTGTTGTGCTTCTTCCAGATCTTTCTTCTGCCAGACTGGCTGTTGTTGAATTTGTGGCCCTTGTTGATACCTCTGGATTTCTTACCGGTGGCAGTCAAGCCTCTGGCCTCTCTGTGCTTGTGCACAGGGTTGCAGATCCAGTTGTAGTGAGGGTCTCTTCTGATGGCCTTGTGGAAGGGGTCCACTAGGATGACCTCGAAGTACTTGTAAGTGGAGTCCTGGTTGACCCAGTAAGAGTTTAGCACTCTCAAGTTGGAAGCGCGGCGGCCCACTCTTTCCTCGGCGGTAGCTCTCAAGGCTCTCTGGTACTTGAGCTCGTTAACACCTTGGTTGGTTGGCTTACCGTAGGTGGCACCCTTTGGCACTGGTCTCTTTCTGTTACCACGTCTCACACGGATACGGTAGATAACAAAGCCCTGCTTGGCCTTGTAACCCAATCTTCTGGCCTTGTCAGGTCTTGAAGGTCTGGTGGCCCTGTGGATCACATTCTTTTGTCTGTATTCCCAGACTCTGACTCTCTGCAAGAATCTCAAAGCATCAGACTGCTTCTTTCTCTGTAACTCTTCCAAGTACTTGTAGGCACCCATAGTGATTGATTATTTGATGTGGATATTTTGTCAAAAATCTTCCCTACAAATAAAACGTCCGCGAAGGTAGCAATAAGGTGTTTAGCCAGATGGGCATCGCTTTTATGCCTGATGAAATTTTTTGGAAAATCTCTGAAAAGTTTTTTGCAAAAAGTTGCGTCGGTTGCGTGGTCGTGCTGAGAATTTCGCTACTGAAGAGAATTTGTTAGTGATCAAATTTTCCCATGCGAGATGACGGGTAACCCCTCCAGTGTTATGGGACGGGTAAGTGTGTGTTTCGTCACGTGGGGTCAGCAAGACCGGCTTGTCTATTATAAAGCCTTATAAAGCACAGTATTACGGAATGAAGTGTCGAGGCCTTTGCTTGCTTTTTCTTTCCGTTTGGCGCTATTAGAGAAATGCATTATGTTAATACGGGGCGCTCACTATGCTGTCACATTTAAAAAATATATGAAAAAAAAAATGAAAAAAAAAATTCCCACTTGCCTCGAATCTCGTTATATTTACCCCAAACCATGCTCTTCGCCAGTTGACTGTCATATCGTGAGACAAATAATTCGAAGTAACCCTTTGGTCTTGCTAAACATTCGTAAAGACATGCGTTGCAAAGTACTGGTAGTGTTCATTTTATCTATGACGTTTTTTGGTAACCCCACGGCACAACCGCCATTTCAGTAAGTAAGTTCTGTCCACTGCATAGGAATTGGAGGGTTGCCCTCCATCAATTGCCAGCAGTATCTCTAAACGTAGGTTTAGCGGGGATGGCGCGAGAGACCAAAGTGAAAAACTTTATAACCCACATATAAAATGTGCAAAACCGGGGCTATGCAAATTTTGGGATTATGAGAGAAGCTAAAGAACATTTTCAGAGTTGAAATGTGTTGAAAGCTCTATTTTCCCAACTGCAAAAATGGTGCTCGACATAGTGTTAGGATTTTACTGATAAATAATAACACACATCCATGGCACATTTTACGCATTAACTCTCTACAAAAATATTATCCTCTGCTTTATGGTATAATTGGTCATACAAGGGCAATACATCGACGCACCCCTCGTCATGTAAATAAACTCGCCAGAAAAACAGTGTGCACTTTTTTGGTGGTAAATATATTTGTCCATTGTTGAAAAAAATTAAGGAGTACTTTTAATGCGCCAATGCATCAAAAGTGACGCGCGAACTTGTAACCATTAGAACTAATGTGTACAGGAAAAAAAAAATATTTCCCCTGTTGGCTATGCGTGTCGTCCATGCGTGTCGTCTCCCAACTGCGCCCCTTACAATGCAGCTGTTGTACGCCTGTTGTTTAACCGAGCTGAAGAATGTTGCAAACCACAGTGGAGTGCATTCACCTTGCATTACAGGGTGTGCATGTTAGTCCGAAAAAATACGCTTGATTTTTCGTGGGTAGATGCAAACTCCTTGTTTTTTGAGACATTACTTTCGCGGACTGTGGTAGGAAGCGACGGTTTCAAGAGCTCAATGTGCTACAGGACGGAACGCTCGAGCAGACAAGGGTATTTCCGTAGCTTACGTAGGAGTAACGACGCCATGTCTGGCGAGCTATATTGCTAATTCTCAATAGTTTTACAAGGTATTCCCAGGCCATGTCAAGATTTTTTGAAAGTTTTGTAAGATTGCTACAAGGTTGAACAGAGTAATTCGTAGTTGTAAGGTCTGGCTAGACTTGGCTCAGCTGTTCGTCTTACACTGTAGGCTGTGGTTAATTTCACCTGGGAAGTCATTACCGGTGCTGCCTGGTAACGCTCGTGACTTTCGCCTTTGTGCTTTGCTACACGTCTCACTGACGCGTATGTTACCTGCGCCACAGCTGGTTTTTCATTTCGCGACGGCCCGGGGCCATGGCCCAGAAGTCGCTCTCCATTCTTTCCGGACACGGGCTCGAATCGTGTACTAACATGTCAACTCGATTCAGGAACCTATTTACCCACATCTAGAACAAAGGGTTGCGCAGTATGCAAACCCACATAGCACCTGCTCAGTGTCCCCCAGTTCTAGACTGGCGTGCGCTCAATTGGGATAGGCTCAGGTCTTCATCGCTTGAATTTTGTATAAAAGAGTAGTTCTTGGTCCAAAGTAATCAGGTCTTGCTCCCAAAGCAGGATACCAGAGACATCCACGACACTGGTCGATCAAGCGTATAACCGATCAGTTAATAATCAATCGTTCAAAAAATGTACTTTGTACCACGCTTTATGCTCGCCCTCTTGGCTGTGGCAGCCGCCAGGGAAACCACTACGCTGGTCCCATCAGTCGCTCCCTCGGCTAACGTTACTAGTGTATCTACAGGTGCAGCTCCTTCCAGGGTCGGCAACGGCACCGTCTCAGGTTCGAGTCATTTCAACGGCACGTCTCATTTCAACGGCACGACTCATTGGAACAGTACTACTGCTGTGCCCAGTGGGTATAGCAACCAGACTAGTAGTAAGGTAGCGACGTACCCTGCTACCTCGAGCGTAGTGGTGTCACAACCAGCCTCCTCAAGTCCCGTGAGCGATGCGGGCTCTAGTGGGTCCAGTTCTGACGCTAGTTCTGGTGCTAGTTCTGATGCTGGCTCTGGCTCCAGCGACGCACAATCTGGTGCCTCTTCTGATTCCGGAAGTTCGCAATCCAGTTCTGAATCTAATGCATCCTCGAGTGGCGGCGCCGGTTCGTCCGATGCTTCGTCCGGTGCTTCTTCCAGTTCTGGCTCCGGTGAATCCGGCTCTGAATCTGAATCTAATTCCGGCGCTAACGGTTCGTCCTCTGAATCTGAGTCCGATTCTTCGTCGAGTGAGTCCTCCGCTCCGGATGCTGTTTCCTCTGCTGCGCCAGCGACTGCTCCTAGCGAAGCCACCAGTGCCGCTCCTACTGAAGATACTAGTGCCACTCCTACTGAAGCTACTAGTGCCACTCCTACCGAAGACAGCAGTGCCGCTCCTAGTGCAACCGGCACTCCAAACCCAACGGGTGCTCACCCAACCGTCGCAGTGGCTTCTCCATCTGGTTCTCCATCTGGTCCTCCATCTGGTTCTCCATCTGGTTCTCCCTCTGGTCCTCCATCTGGTTCTCCATCTGGTTCTCCCTCTGGTCCTCCATCTGGTCCTCCATCTGGTCCTCCATCTGGTTCTCCATCTGGTTCTCCATCTGGTTCTCCATCTGGTCCTCCATCTGGTTCTCCATCTGGTTCTCCATCTGGTTACCCATCTTCCTCTGCTGCCCTATCTGGTTTCGGAAATTCTAGCGCTCCAGGTTCCACGGCTGCCCCAACTGCTAACTCTAGTAGCTTAATTTCATCTTATATTCCAGCCACGAGTTCTGCAACGTCGAGCTTTATCGTTCCTCCAGTTAACGATACCAGCTTTGCTCCATCTTCTGCTTCAGCCACTGCAGTCCCAAGTTCTGCAACGTCGAGCTTTATCGTTCCTCCAGCTAACGATACCAGCTTTGCTCCATCTTCTGCTTCGGCCACTGCAGTCCCAAGTTCTGCAACGTCGAGCTTTATCGTTCCTCCAGTTAACGATACCAGCTTTGCTCCATCTTCTGCTTCAGCCACTGCAGTCCCAAGTTCTGCAACGTCGAGCTTTATCGTTCCTCCAGCTAACGATACCAGCTTTGCTCCATCTTCTGCTTCGGCCACTGCAGTCCCAAGTTCTGCAACGTCGAGCTTTATCGTTCCTCCAGCTAACGATACCAGCTTTGCTCCATCTTCTGCTTCGGCCACTGCAGTCCCAAGTTCTGCAACGTCGAGCTTTATCGTTCCTCCAGTTAACGATACCAGCTTTGTTCCATCTTCTGCTTCGGCCACTGCAGTCCCAAGTTCTGCAACGTCGAGCTTTATCGTTCCTCCAGTTAACGATACCAGCTTTGCTCCATCTTCTGCTTCAGCCACTGTGGTCCCAAGTTCGAGTGCCGCCCTTTCATCGGCCAATTATTCTGTACCAACCGGAGCCTCGAGCACTCTAGCTGCTTCTGGTACCTCGAATATCTCGAGCGTTCCCTCCACTACTGATGTAGCTGTCGCATCGACTGCCTCTGCTTCAGTTGTCCCATCAGCTCCTGCTACTGCCGTTTCATCAGCTGCATCAGCTTCATCTTCTGTTCCATCAGCTTCGTCTTCATCTTCTGTTGTTCCATCAGCTTCGTCTTCATCGTATGTTGTCTCAAGTGCTTCATCGTATGTTCCATCAGCTTCAGCCATTTCATCAGCTGCATCAGCTTCTGCTACCCCATCAGGTTCATCTTCAGCCTATGATGTCTCGACTGCTTCATCTTCTGTTGTTCCATCAGCTTCATCTTCGGCCTATGTTGTCCCATCAGGTTCATCTTCTGTTCCAGCTGCATCTGCATCTGCTTCAGCCGTTTCATCAGCTGCATCTGCATCTGCTTCAGCTATCCCATCAGCTTCTTCATCAGCCATCCCATCAGCTTCTTCATCAGCCATCCCATCAGCTTCTTCATCAGCTATCCCATCAGCTTCTTCATCAGCTATCCCATCAGTTTCATCTTCATCGTATGTTGTCTCAAGTGCTTCATCTGTTGTTTCATCAGGTTCGTCTTCTGCTACCCCATCAGGTTCCGCTTCTGCTTCAGCCGTTTCATCAGCTGCATCAGCTTCTTCTGCTACCCCATCAGGCTCATCTTCAGCCTATGTTGTCTCGACTGCTTCAGCCTCCGCTGTTCCAGCTTCATCTTCTGTTGTTCCAGCTTCATCTTCAGCCTCCGCTGTTCCAGCTTCATCTTCTGTTGTCCCAGCTTCATCTTCAGCCTCCGCTGTTCCAGCTTCATCTTCTGTTGTCCCAGCTTCATCTTCAGCCTATCTGGTCTCAACTGCTTCGGCCTCCGCTGTTCCATCATCCACTTCGGCCTCTGTTATCTCGACCGCTTCCGCCTATGTTTCAACTGCTTCGACCTCTGCTTCTGCTGCCCCATCGACTGCCGTTGGCAACTCTACTGACTCGGGTCTATTGCGCAAGAGATTCATTACACTTGACAAGTTCAACTTGCGCAACAACGTTTAGAGCTCTCCAACGCAGGTTCGTTGGTCTTGGCTAAGGCTTGAGGTATTCCTTGGGCAAAGGGACTTTTTTTACGGACAACGCCTGGAATGTAAATCAGTAACTTTGATATAAATGTGTACATGTTTGGTTAAAATGTTAGACTTTGTTTTGGTAAGGGGTCCGTTCCTCGAGAGTTGGCTAGACCGAGTGCTCCACACATGATAAAAAAGCTCTTCAAAGCATTAAATCGGGTCTCTTATTTTAAATAGATATGTTTCAAAATTCAAATACAACCTAGTGAACTGTGCAGGAGTTGAACCGTACTTCAAGAGTGGTGCTTTTTCATCCTTTTGGTGGCATTTCACGCACCTCTAAGGCAAACCGTTGAATATTTCCTGAAATTTTTTATGTTATGCCTCAATTCCAGACAGGATCCAATTAATCATAAAGGAACTATCTGAAGTAGAACGTGATAAACACTACAGTGGTCTATTATTTTCTACTTGTTGTAGTTTAAAAATGGCATTTGCTTGTGGTTCCTTTCTTAACCTTTCTGGAAGTCGCTATCTAGATAAAAGAGACACGGTAAATCTCAGATCAGCCATATACCGTGACGTATTCGTTGCATTCATACGGGTGGAGAATGGAATGTCTTAGGTTGGTTCCATTTGCGTCGTCAACTTTACATCGGGATCTTCAAATCCGTTGCACACATAAAGCATACACGACTCTTTCCATTTCTGGTTACAACTTTATTAAGCTTTGCCATTCTTTCTTTGTTACTATAGAATATCTTTAATTTTCCAGCTTCCTTATGTTTCAAGGCATTTATTCAACTGATAAAATTCACACTTCACAGCCGTTGCTTGCTATGCAATGCTTTCTATCACTTTTAACCGCCGAACTAGCTCGTGTACATTCTTATACATCACGTGCGACACTGGATATCCAGCGAAAGAAAAAAAAATGCGAATTCTGTGGATCGAACACAGGACCTCCAGATTACTTGACCGAAGTTGTCTTCAGTCTGGCGCTCTCCCGACTGAGCTAAATCCGCTGGATTTTGGAAAGACTGAAAGGTTGGACCTCCACACTCCCACTCTACATACTTACAGAGTGGCAGTCCTGGAGAGCTCAACCAACAACTACAGCACTTGCTGTGCCTCCCCTTGCACTGAGCCCTTCCTCCGCCCCCCTCGCCTTCTTCTAATTAAAGACAAGCATACGGACCTGCAAGCACTTACGAAAATAGCACAATGTGCCAATTATGCTCCGCAACCTGCTCCGATCAGCCTCCCTACCTATTCTTACCCTCGAACACTTACCTCATGGGGTAAAGAGCGTGCTAATGCCAACAATCACCTGCTCTAGATCCCCAGATCTCGCCTCGTCGAAACCAGCACTTTTTTCGCATTTCCGCGCGCGAAACGAGCCTTCACGAAAATAGCTTGTCTAGACCTATTGACAATTGGCTCCACTGCACCAGACCAGCTCGCGAACCAGCGCCCACCGCCACTGGAGTACACCATCAATGTGTATATAAGAGAACGTAGGACCGTAATCTTGAACTCTCTTGGATGCAGAAGAAACCATCAAGAACCGACTAACCGGATTCCATCAAGAAAAACAAACAAACAAACTACATTCACATCATCATCCACATGTCCGCTAACTACACCACTACTGCATTGAACTCCGGCTGGTCCTCCAACTATAGCTCCAACACCAGTGTCCCAGTCACCACCAACACGCGCTTGGTCAAATCCAACGTCGTGGCCGCGTCCTCTGTGAGCGCCAACTCCACTTCCTCGTTCGTCACCTCTTCTTCTGGCTCTGCAGTGTCTGCTTCCGCTACGATCACCGGATCCACTGAGAAGAACGGCGCTGCCGCTGGAATCGTGGCCAAACCCATGTCGTGGAAGTACGGAGTTGCCATCGGTGCCGTGGTTGCCGGCTCCTTTGTGCTAGGTTCTGGCATTTAAATTGGGGAATATGTGTTTTATGATTGTAAAGTATGCGCGGAGCGCCAGGTTCTATTTAGAATTCGATTCAGATATATTTGTAATGCTATACTAGCTATGTTAACTAAATCGCATTCGTGTTAAAAGAAAAACAACAACCACACCATCCGCGCAAAGGAGATTGGGGGCGCTGGGAGATTCGAACTGTGAAATATCTTTATACTGCAGCTTACTACGATCCCGACAAGGTCAAGTATTTCCTGCAACAATTCGAACAGTAAGACGATTCTGTGGCTAACACTGCGAAGCACTAAATCCAGTTCAATGCCTTTCCATATCAGCCAGCATGTACGCCTGTGAAATGTGGTCCATCTGCTCGTCATGGCAACCGCGCAGGAAGTCGATCATGGAAATGAGCCAAAGGAGCAAGCCTTGACAGAGGGAAAAAATCAGAGAATACATGTGCTCCATGGAGCTAAACTAGCGTCCCGTGCTCCATATATTACAACTCATCCTCGTTGATGAACTGGTTCCGCAAGAGTTTTTTAAAACATATATTCTATCAATTCGTGGGATTTCAACGCATCAAAAAAATGTCGAAGTTCGTTAGCCCTGGCAGTACGCTACTATCGAGCAAGGCAAGAATGGCCTCACTACAAAGCATAGACGAACTGTTCATCAAATTCCCAAACTTTTTTTTTTTCGAAACTCGGACTTTTATTCGGGCAAAAGTTCACATTTGATATCCGAAGTCTGTCGTGGCTGATACAAAGAGGGTCACTTTGATCATTGTGAGCAGATCATGGAATACTACAAGGTCTCAAGATTGCCAAGACGTACGCTGGACCCAGGGGTCCCCATCTGGATAGCCTGGCTTGGCGCTCTAGCATGGCGCTCTGGCATGGCGCTCTTACCCGACGTAAGTTGGGATCGAAAACAAACACTGAAAAAAAATGCAAAGAAGCGACCACCGGCCAGCTCATCGCGACGCTCATACATCGGCACACGACAATGTCATTCTTCCCAGAACTCTGGCGAAGCATCTTCGAGCCCGGGACCACCCCACAACTGCTCGCAGCCACACATTTCTCGTTTGCATCTTTGCTCCTCGTCCTAGCATGGCTCTGCTACGCCACACGTAACGTCCACTTCTTCGCACTTCTCGCCATCGCTTCCATCCTCTGGGGGCTGGTTACTTGGTTTGTCAACGAACTGCAGAATTCACCTTTGAAGGACAACAGCGAATTGGCACAGCTACAGGAAAAATCAGAGGCGCACGATCCACAGGGTCCACAGGGTCAGCAGGGTCCACAGGGTCCAACAACGACCGTGGAAACGAAGCCGCAGCAGGAGTCACACGCGTCTGGTTCCAATACGCCCTCTCGTCGCATCCGTTCACGCAAGACTTGACTTGACTGTCCCTCCGTCAACTGTTGGGATGAGCACACGTACATAGATACATAGTCAAAAGGCACGTGGAAGCTGTTTCAATGTGAAAACAGCACGAAGAAACAAAGATCTCTGCTCCAAACCACCTTAGAGGGAGCATAGAGACGCAATGGCCAAGTCACAGGGGGCGCTGAGGAACCAGCTGCTGAGTAGCGATGTTGGTAATATAGAATTGACGGAGGAGGATCGCGTTCCTGGGGCGGGAGGGGCTCCCCAGGGCATGCCGCAGGGAGTTCCGCAGGGAATGCCCCAGGGCATGGTGCCTCAGGGGATGTCCCAGGGGATGGCCCATAGCATGCGTCCCCAGGGCATGCCATTCAGACCCAATGGCATGCCGGTTGGAATGCAGATGCCTGGTGGGATGCCTGGTGGAATGCCGGTTGGAATGCAAATGCAAGGTGGAATGCCAGGTGGGATGCAAATGCAAGGTGGAATGCCGGGTGGGATGCAAATGCAAGGTGGAATGCCAGGTGGGATGCAAATGCAAGGTGGAATGCCAGGTGGGATGTACTATGGCTCTCACATGGGAATGTCCAATGGTATGCCCAATGGCGTGCCCAGTGGCGTTCCGAGAGGAAGCTCCAAAGGAAACTCCAATACGCCCACACCCGAACGTAGAGCCTACTCCCTCAACAACAACTCCATATCGAATTTCTTCAGGCAGAAACCAAGAATGCCCCACAGGAGTAAGCACAGCAGTGGGGACGGCGGTGATGACGACGAAGAGGTGCTTATAGCAGAGGATGATGAGACTTTGACATTCAACGATATACGCTCCATGGGTAAAGGTGAAAAGTACGGGTTTGGAGCAGACACAGCCCCAATCATACCCACATTGATCACCAAGAGCCACAACAATATGAACAATACAGACTACAGAAAGGCTATGACCGCTCATCGTAAGCAGGCAATGAATGCCATGGCGAGACAACGTCAGGGTGCACCACCTGGTGGGAGCCCCAACGATCCGAGATCCATGTCCCTGCAAAATTACGGAATGGGTAGTCCATTCAACCCCATGGCACAACCGCAGCCACAGCAGCCGCAGCAGCAAAATTATCCGGCCCAAAACATGGGAATGCCGAGATCCATGTCTATGATGACAACCCAGAGCAGGCCACCCGCTGGGTATATGCGTCAGCACCAGCAAATGATGTTTGCCGCGAGAAACAACACCGGTACGACACCCGGCACCACACCTAGCGGCGCCAGCACTGCTGGCAGTAACGAAAATGCGTCATCTCGTAATACGAAATTGGGTCCCATTGCGACTCACCACACCTTAGACCCGGGTCCCATGACTCCAGACCACGAGCATGCCGCCAACATCACTTCACCCTTAAAGAACGAAGTTGCGTCGGCTTCGCCCGTTTCACCACCACCTAATGGAGCCCATTTGAATGTGTTGCAGCTGTCCCAACCACAGCAGGTCGAATATAGGGAAAGAGAGCGACAGTTGGCAGAACGTGAAAAGGAGTTGAAGGAAAAGGAAGAGTTGGTCAAAAAGCGGGAAGCTGAGGTGCAGCTAGAATTGAAGCAGAAGGAACAGGAGCTGGAACGTGAGCGACTAAGAAGAGATCAGGAAATGTTTCAGCGCCAAGAACAGAGGGAACATGATCAACCACACGAGGAGACTCAATTTCAAACACGGCAGGCAGATAAACAAAAGACTGAGAGCCAGTCTGAGCATCCACAGCAGCAGCAAAAACAGCAGCAACAGAAGCAAGGGCAGCAACAACAGCAACAGCAGCAACAACAGCAACAGCAAGAGCAAGAGCAACAGCAACAGCAACATCCAATGCAGGACTTGAGTCGCTGCAATACGGATGACCTCGATCTGAAACCATCGTCCACCCTCGAGAGAGGCCTGGACGGCATGTCTTTAAACGATGGACAAGAATCTATTAAGGATGAACACCTTGAACTTGAGAGGGACCGTGATTCTGTGAGCTTTGGCGCACAAAATCGCGTCTCTACGTCTACTTTCATGTCTGCCTTCAGCGATTCCCCACAGAAGAAACAACAAAAGACTACGGGTTTGTACAAATTGGAAGGCTCGGGCAACAACGAATTCTTCACCGCAGAGGAATTTCCCGCTGGTGGTGGCATATCCTCAGGGGGTACCGCTACCGACAATGGCCCAACAAGCCAAAGGACTCCGCACCCAAAACACAGTGATTCAATCGTCATGGAAAATACCGCTAACCTGTATTCAAATATCAGAACCAAAAAAACCCTGTCCAAAATCTCGTCTGCTTCCTCCAGGGAAAATGACTCTGGGCCTGCGCAAGCGGGTGCCGGGGACAGCCCTAGCAATGTTAGCATGGGCAGTTTCCCCAGTTCCAATGACGACACTTTTGACTATAAACAGATACAGAGGGATAGAAAGGGGTCTGTGAGTTCCATGTCCTCGAATAAACCTGCCAAGGGAACCTCGACGAGGCAAGTTCTCAAGCGGACGTCAGAACCTATTAAGGAAGAGACTTCATTGAATGGTTGTGACGTGGACGGGTTTGTCTTTGATAATACCACTGGTCAACCTTACGAACCTGTCTTTGCCCGCAAGAATGAGTTGCTCCCACCAAAGAACCGTTTCCAGACCATTGTAATTCCTAGTGAACAATTGAACCTGCTCGCAGAAAACAAGGAACTCATGTCAGAGATCTCTATCGTGTCTGCTGAATTAGCCGATTCTATCAAACGCGAATGCTTACTCGAGGAAAGGCTGCGAACGGGCTCTGCGGGCGATTCGTCCCAGGCAGACGAATCCCTTTTCCTTTTACAGTTCGAGACTGAGCTGAGAAAAAAATCCAGTAAAGTCGTCGAACTTTTGAAACAATTGAACGAGCAGCGTCTCAAGAGGCTCATTGCAGAGGAGCAACTTCTGCTCAGAGAACACGGCGCTAAGCCCAGCTCCATTGATCTCGTCCACAAGATTACACAACTCGAAGCACTACTGGAATCCAAGGACAACGAAATACAGCAGCTCAAGGAGAACCAGAAACCAGCATTTTAATCATTTCATAATATTAAATAATCAACAAATCAACTGTACATTTACACGCTACGAAGTCTGTTCAAAGATCGTACGCTGCGACAAGTACTTACAACTTTTGCAATTCAAAACAGAAAAAAAAATTAGATAAATCCGTCTGCTCTCTCTGAAGGTTTAGATGAGGACTAAGTGTTCGTCAACTGACTAAAGGACAATTGATTTGAAACAGTGGGTTGGTGATGTTTAGCAAAAAGAGAAGAGCAGGTATGTGATTGGTCATCTTTTCGAGAGGGAATCCCTTTTGCCTGTTTTTTTGTACTTTTCGTCTTCGTTGGGAGTACCGCATTGACAAAAAAAAATTATGATTGTTGATTTTGTGTCATTTGAATAAAAACCATCAGACATGAAGGATTAATATTTATTGATCAGGGTACATTAAATCTGGCAAAAACTTTTATTATCCTTTTGATTTTAATTTCGGGATATTTTATTGCATACCAATATTGCAATAATTTTATTTGCATAAAATATTTGGAGGAATAAAAAACCAATCCCCATATCAAGCCACCGATATAGCTTTACTAACAAAAAATTATGACGATAGATTTTGAGGAAGATGATGGGTACCGCGATTTCAAACACAGGATGCCCAAGAGACAAAGGGTACCTCCAGTGGTTCAGTTGTGCAAGGAAATGATGCCCGATATCCGTACTATTGGTGAGTCCGTCAAGGCATTTGAAGAGGACATCAAGTTTTTAAAAGATGCCATTGTGAACGAGTATGGACACGAAGACTATTTTAACGATTCGTTGCTGAAAACGTTCCGTGCCGTCGTTTTGGAACAACCGCACAAGCAACCGGCTATTGCGCTTTTAACGATGGTGGTCAATTCCGGTAACGAAGTTGCTGCCAAAAGTGTTATCAATTATTTCTTTGAAGAATTGCAAAAATACTGCGAGGCCAGTGTGGATGAGAATTACGAAGTGGTCTCCAATGACACCGGTGTCTGGAACAAGATTAAACTTGTGCTCAGATTTCTGTCAATCTTGTCTCCGATAATTTTGCCAGAGGACCTTTTGAACGTTTATAAAAATTTCTTCCAATTGGCCGTGGATTTGAACCGCAGCGCTGGTCCTGATAAGCGTAATGCACTTTCAGAAGCCATTTACACGAATACTCTTCTGGATCTACCATATTTGTTTTTTTATAACAGATCAGATGCAGTTTTGCAAGCCAAAGTAGAGGAATTGTTTGCATTTGTGGAAAATGAATACGAATTGAAAACTACCGACGTCAATTTGCTCAAGCAATTCAATAAAAATGAACCATATCAAACGACGGAATTGATACACGTTGTTCTGCCCAACGTAAAGAAAGCCCTAGCAAACAACATGGAGCAATTGGCTCAGCTTTTCCCAGATTGGCAGCATTTGCTCACAGAACAACCTGCCGAAAGGCATGGCTTCAACGAAGCGCTCAAGTTGCCACCTTTGGAGCAGTTGAAACCCTTTAGCGCCTTTGACAGGGGTGTTGGATCCGTTGATAGCATGTGGAGAGAACCCCGTTACACTTTCCACGTATATTTACCCAATTCTGTTGGCGATTTCGAGACTGTAGTGCCCATAACGACATACGCGGGCCAACTTTTCAAGGATATTATTATTGACATTGTGGAAAGCTTGGAGTTTAACCGAAAGGAAGTCGCTAGGCAGGTGGTCACTCTGGACCTGTTCTTTAAGGCAGGAATCTTTGCAGAACCTGGTGAGTCCATTGCCCAGTTGGCCGCAACGTACGAGGAAAATCCATTGGCTTCTACCTTTAAGATTGAGGATATAGCCATTGAAGCCATTTTGGAACTTGTCTTCAAGTTACCAGATGTGTCGCAACCATTTGCTTACTTCTATACCCTTTTGGTGGAGATTTGCCAAAATTCTCCGAAGGCCATCGCACCCGTCTTTGGTAGGGCCTTTAGATTTTTCTACAGCAATTTGGATAACCTCGATATGGAGTTGATATTAAGATATTTGGATTGGTTTTCCATTCAAATGAGTAATTTCAATTTTTCTTGGAAGTGGAACGAATGGGAAAATGATTCCGTCAGGTTTGGATCCACTTTCTACAACGCCAAGATGAATTTTTCCAAAAATTTAATTCGTAAAGAATTGAGGTTAACCTCCAATACTTTGGATGTAGAAGACAGTTTACCTGATGAATTCAAGAAATATTTGGATAGTTCGTATTTCCCCAGGGAAAAAATGCTGGAATTTTACCAATCTTTGTTTGTCACTGACAATTTTCAAGTTAATCCGGATGACATCAAAAGAAATGATCTTTACTTCAGGCAAGAATCGTTTCCAGCCCATGAAAAAGTTCGTCAACTGCTGGATTACGTTCACAAGCAAAATGACGCTAGAGAGATTAGTGAGTTGGAAAGCATTGTCGATTCGATGAGGCAAGAGCTGAGTCCCTTAATTGCAAACTTTGATCGGTTTATCATCGTACTGTTGGTGCAAGTCGTGGTACACTCTGGTAGCAGATCATTGTCGCACGCTAACAAGTATATCGGCGATTTAAAGGATGATTTGGCCAATATTTTCTTGAAATTGGAGTTGGACGATTCTGAAAAGCAGTATATCATAGTGGAAGCCATCCTAAGGTATTGGAACTTGAACTCTCAAAACGGATTTCTTGTTGTGGATTCGTTCAAATTTGCCGGTCTCTTGAGCCCGCTAGCTATCTTTCAGTTTTCTTTCAAAGAACAAGACGGCAAAAACTATGGTCTAGTGGATGCTACCTCAATCGAGTCTACTTTTAGAAACTTGTCCCAGCATATTGATGATCATGAGTGCTTTGCATTTGTCTCTGAACAATTGACACGGATTATCGATCAATGCATAATAGACTTGAGACTACAACCAGAGGAAGAGATCGAAATACCTGACGTTAATGGAAACATGGACATGGATTTGGAAACTGAATTACCTAGATTGGATTTGCTATGGAAGTATGAGACTGCCATGGGATTTTTCAAAAGCATTTTGAGGAAATATGAGGAGGAGTATCGTGCCCTGGAGGGAGAGTTAAGAAGTTTAGTGGAGATTAAACTATCGCATCATGCTCCGACAAAGAAGCAATTGCTCGCGTGGGTGGATGAGATCCATGAGATTTGATTTCCCTTCCCTCTTCGTTGTATTGTTATCTATGAGTTATATACTTTAATCTGTCGGCCAGCGTCTTCATGCTAATTTGGTCTTGGTGGCGGTGGGGGGGCAAAAAAATCCATTCTATATCTGTCGTCTTCTTCCGTAGTAGAGATTGCGTAAGAAGGTATTCTTCGAGCCACGGTACTATTAGAGTTTGTTTTCCTCATATAGTTGCTACTCTCTGGGTAGTAATATTCGTCATCGTTTGAATAATCGTCTGCCACAAGTGAATAGTTCGAAACGTTGTTCCCCCAAGTGCCATCGTCAAAATTAAAATGCAATTGAGACCTGGTGTTGAGTCTACCCAGAGCTGGTAATTTATCGTCTCTGGTCAGCGAAACTTCGATGAAATAAATAGCCAATGACACAAAATCGATAAACTGTTGTCTGGTGACCTCTTGACCTGAGTATCGTATGGTCTCGTAGAGGTCGATGAATTTGTTCGCATTATCTAGTTGAACTTTATCTTGCGTATCTTTGATGAACTGGTTCCTGACCACATCCGCAAAAGTTTCCCCCAACTCCATGTCAATGTTCATATTGTTTAAGAAAACTCCCTGGTATTTCAATCTATCGGACAAGTTTTTGATGCAGGACCGGTATTCTAAATAATCAGGAAATAGCTTCTCTATATGGGGGTCATCACACCTAGCTGGTGGCTCTAGCCCTGGATGTATCACTGGTTCCTTGGGTCTTTTGAACAAAACGCTCAATTCCTTAGTTTTCTCCATATTTTCAATTATCATCCTCCTGCTACCGCGATGCGGCAGATCATTGGGGGTTATGGGTAGGTATCGTCTGGGAATGTCCTGTATACAACTCTTGTAAAATAAAATCCTTGCCACTACGATAGCTATGCTTACAACTGCAAATGCGACCAGTGCACCAACAACGATGAAAGTATTGAAAGCGTTGTTGGAGGACTCAGCAGCCTGTACAATGGAGTCCACGGGTAACACGATGGAAAACCCGATTAGTAAAATCGTCGCAAACGCTACAGCGCTCCTGTAAGCCCAAATTTTCCATACTTCTAAATTGAGCATCACCTTTCCGCTAGTAACAATTCATTACCGAGTACCCCCAAGCACCTATTACCTTTCCTATTTCCCTTAGGAACTAAGGAGCCAGATCAAAGACTAGCCAGGGCCAAGTTGTATGGACGTCTTTTTGGTTTGTCCTTTTCAATCCCAAAATCTTCAAGAAATCTTGCATTTTAAGATTAATCCTTACAATCATCGACTGTTTTTTTTCAGTATGCGGGTAACCTTAATAAGATGAAGCATAAAAAATCAAACTACATAAACAAGTATGCCGACTTTTATTACAACCATTCACCTATTCAGTTGTCACATCATAACTGCTAGGAACTGTTTCTGCTCGATGTTGGAGTTTCTTCTGATGTGGAACAAGGTTGGCACCGTTGACCCTTCCCTACTTTGCTGAAGAGTTGTTCTAGGAAATCCAGAAAGATGGGCGGCTTCCAGTGTGGGATAGACACACAACCAATTGGGGGTCTTTTAA
This sequence comes from Zygosaccharomyces kombuchaensis, assembly GCA_003705955.2. NCBI lineage: Eukaryota > Fungi > Ascomycota > Saccharomycetes > Saccharomycetales > Saccharomycetaceae > Zygosaccharomyces > Zygosaccharomyces kombuchaensis. The sequence continues at coordinate 216,790 of PPJZ02000001.1, forward strand.
GCAAAAAAATCCAATTACAAGACCCAAAATATTGGCAAAATTCAAATGATAATGAGATCGAATGAGAGCTGAAGTTGGGCCCAGCGCCGTACTGCAAGGTATTGTGTTACCCTGACGGCACGCGCTGTGAAGACAAGCGATGAGCCCGAAGCATCTTGAAGTGTGTTTAAGGCTTTGTAACTTCTGACTTCCTGCTACTTGTGAACGGAGGGCGCTTGATATGGGGGATGGGCGAAAGAGGTACTTTAAGGATGAGCTGGATTTGTCTCAAGAAAATGAGACACGTCGATTTACTCTGAGCAGTGAATCGTTCCTGTTCAGATCAAGTCAAGTGGAGCATGTAGAGCCACCGGAGCAGGTTCACCAGCCCTCGCAGGAATGCAGTTCACAGGAGCAAGATGGTTTACAAGAGGATTTGGCAGAAGAATATGAACAAATCCCAGAAGCTGCTAATTATGTCTGCCAGATCAGACAGATTATTCCCAATATGAGCATAGAGGTAGCAACGAAACTGATTGAAAAATACTGTGGTGAAGAAGATGTTTTGTCCAAGGCCATTAGCGATTATTTCGAAGGTTCCATTGAAGAGGAAACAAATTCGAAAAATGGTCCTCAGCGCGTCAGCGGTCCGTATACTCAAGAAAAGAGGAAAAAAGAGGAAACGCCAAGACCCGAATCTAAGAGGTTAAAGGGCAGTACTCAATGGCGAAAGTTCATCGGGTCTTTACAGGTGAACGCCATGGCCACTAGGCCTACTTTAAGGCCTTTAAAATACGGTACAGGGCTGAAATTCGTCAAATCTTCCGGTGGCGTCCCCATTTCCAAATTGTATAACTCCAATGGTAGAAAGAAAGTATCCATGGCAACTTTCGTCAAGATCTATGACTCCCGCCAGAATAGAGAGATTGCAAGGATACCAGAGGACATTGCGCAAATATTATACCCGTTGATAGATACAGATGAAGTATATTTTGAAGCCACTATGGTGTTTTGTGAAAACAGGCGTCTTAGTATTGGCGATGGCTTTATTTTGCAGCTAGATTGCTTTTTGACTTCAACCATCTTTGAAGAATCTTTCAAGGAACCAACTCCTTCACAATCAACTAAGTGGGGAGGCGGTACACTAGTCGAAACTGAGGAGGAATTACAGAGTCGCTCGAGAAGGGTAGGGCTGTTGTCTCTCTTTGATAAATTAAGACTTCAGTCCGTTGATGATAAAATGGATGTCCCAAGCAATGCAGAAAAGAATGTGGAAGTCATTGATCTGGAAGGTGATGATAGTAGGGAAATTCTGCCGACTAATGCTCTTCACGAAGAAAACCCCCCATCTTCTCAAGATTCCATGGATTTAAATCAATTGAAAGTGTTTTACAAGGCAACGTTATCCTCTGAATCATTAAACGATATTCCAGAAACAGAGCCTCCAAGCGGTACAATGGATCTTACTTTGCGTCGCTATCAGAAGCAAGGTTTGACATGGATGCTCCGAAGAGAACACGAGTTTGAAAAGGCGGCTGAGTCACAAGGCACTCAAGATTTGGACGGTAACATGATGAATCCATTGTGGAAGTGCTTCAAATGGCCCAAGGACATGTCATGGGTAGCACAAAGAATGGGTGATCCCATTGAAGCAGGACAGGGCCAATTTTTTTACGCAAACCTACACACAGGGGAGTTTTGTTTGGAGAAACCTGTTTTGAAAACCACAATGAAAGGTGGCATCTTGTCTGATGAGATGGGATTGGGTAAAACCATATCAGCGCTGTCTCTAATTTTGACATCCAGTTATGATTCTTCAGTGGTAGATAGACCTCTTTTCACCGAAACTAAGAAAGAAGAGTCACCCTATCCTTTATCTCAAACCACTAAGAAACCTTATGCAGCAAAAACTACTTTAATTGTGGTTCCCACTTCTCTTCTCACTCAATGGCATAGCGAATTTGACAAATCTAACAATTCCCCGGACCTGTACTGTGAAATTTACTATGGTGGCAACGTCAATAATTTGAAAACGCTTCTTACAAAGACGAAAAACCCTCCGTCGGTTGTTCTCACAACATATGGTATTGTACAGAACGAATGGAGTAAAATGACCAAATTTGACAAAAGTTGTTACAATGGAGAACTTAGCACCGGGTTATTTTCTTTGACATTTTATCGTATGGTTATTGATGAAGGGCATATCATAAGAAATAGAACAACTTCTACATCGAAGGCTGTCATGGAGATCTCCAGTAAATGTAGATGGGTGCTAACTGGAACTCCCATCATTAACCGGCTAGATGATTTGTATAGCCTGGTGAAATTTTTGAAGTTAGAGCCGTGGTCTCAAATAAGCTATTGGAAGATGTTTGTCTCTGATCCATTTGAAAGAAAGGATTACAGACAGGCCTTTGACGTGGTAAATGCAATTTTAGAGCCAGTTTTCTTGAGGAGAACGAAGCAAATGCGTGATATTGATGGTAATCCATTAGTGGAATTGCCGCCTAAAGAGGTTGTGATTGAAAGACTGGCATTCAACAACTCACAAGATGCAATTTACAAGCATTACTTAGAGAAGGCAGAAAACTCCGTGCAGAAAGGTTTAGCTCGAGGTGATCTTTTGAAGAAATATTCAACAATTTTGGTTCACATCTTAAGACTTCGACAAATCTGTTGCGATGTAAGGCTTCTAGGAACACAAGCGCAAGATGAGAATGACGAGGATCTGGCAAAGGGTAACCAATTGCTCAACGCATCAGTTGATCTAAAAAAAATCTTCAAGCAAATATGGTCAATCGAAGACCCTCCAAAGGCTGATACAAACCAATTGAAAACAATCCAAGCTACAATCGAAAAAAAATATTCCTCTTTAGAATCTTTGAAAAGTCTGGAGTGTTCAATCTGTACCACTGAACCCATAGACTTGCACAAGGTTCTATTTACTGAATGTTGTCACACTTTTTGTGAAGATTGTCTACGGGAATATCTCGAGTTTCAAAAACAGAAGAAATTGGAACTAAAATGTCCCAACTGTCGTGAAAGTGTTAACACTGCTTTTCTCTTTAGCTTGAAGTTTAAGGATAGTACATTGCCGTCGGTGGTACCGTTTTACCGTATTAGTAAGTCAGCCAAGATTGAAGCTCTATTGAAACATTGCAATATGCTGCAGGAAACTTCTCCAGGTGAACAAATCGTCGTATTCTCCCAATTTTCTTCTTTCTTGGACATACTTGAAGCGGAACTCACCGAAGCTTTTCCCACCAATTCCGTCAAAGTTTACAAGTTTGATGGTCGCCTAAACTTGAAGGAAAGAGCCAATGTGCTACAAGAGTTTTCTCAGAAAGATTTCGAGAGGCAAAAAGTACTGCTAATGTCACTCAAAACAGGAGGTGTTGGGTTAAATTTAACCTGTGCTTCCTACGCGTACATGATGGACCCTTGGTGGTCTCCGAGTATGGAAGATCAAGCCATCGATAGAATACACAGAATTGGCCAATTGAACCAAGTCAAAGTGACGCGATTCATTGTTGAAAACACCATAGAGGAAAAAATGTTAAAAATTCAAGAGAGAAAAAGGACCATTGGTGAAGCCATGGATGCTGACGAAGATGAGAGGAGGAAAAGAAGGATTGATGAAATTCAAATGCTTTTCGAATAGTTGTTGTAATTTATATTTATTGATCTGTACAAGTTTAATCATCCAGAAGCAAGTACTCATCCTGTACCAAAAAATCCCTCCCTTGCCCACTCAATTTTTTTCGAAGCACAGATAGATATATTTCATTTGATTCCCCCAAACACCTCAAATATTTCAAAGTCGCAATTATATCATTGATTCTAAAACCTGTTACAGCGGAAATGTTCCCCAAAGTCACTCTCTCCATATTGGCCAACTCGCCCTCCGAAAATTCCCAACAGATCTTCAAAGACCAATATTTTAGATAACCAATTAACCCAAATGGTGACAGGGGAGTTTCTGGTCCTGAGACCAGTCCTTCATATTTTGAGATCGTATAGGAAAAATCCACTAAGAGAGTCCCCAACTGACGCCTTTGGTAGGGAGGAAAAACCAAAACGCAGGCCAGATTATTTCTAAAATAGGAGACTAGATCCTTCGAGAAAAACCCCATCGGTTTCGTAAAACCACTCTCATAGACGATGTAAAAGTCATAATGATCGACTTTGAAATACATGGACTTGTTATCCAAAAATAGCTTAGTGAAAAGGCACAGGCATTGACAAAATAGCCGATGTTTGGATCCCTTAACACGTCTTATAGTATATTTGGGACTCCTGTATTTTATTCTTCCCGGCGAATGCCTTTTGAATTCACAATGTAGGGCATGTCCAGCCAACGCCTTCTCCTTATTGGTATACTTAAAGCAGTATTCACAAACATACAATGTATCAAGCCAAAATTGAATTTTACTATCTTTACCATTGATGCTGTCGTGTTCAATGTACCCTAAAGTCCTGTTTTCCGAATTGAAGTATACATTGCTACCGTACCAGGTTGAGAAGCGCTTGTCGACACCAAATTGAACCTCCTTAATATTTCTCTCGTTAAGTATTCCATATAAACCATCTCTGTCATCTGCCATTAGCCAAACACCCGAAACAGGGTCTCAAACTCAACTATTGCTACATGCGTTCTAGTTTTTCGATGCCCTGTCGTTTTTTCCTTTGTTTGCATGGGTGATTTGAAAAATTTCAAGCTCATCGCATCGGTTAACTGCCAAGTAAACTTTTCACAAAAGTCTAACTCAGTTTATCAAGGCCTTCCAGCGTAATTTTGTCTATTCATAGATTTTGATCTACCTCTGATTATGGGTACTTATAGAAAGAGATTCAATGAGAAGGCAAGAACAGGCCAAATAAAGAAACAGAATGAGTTGAAAAGGATCAGGAACAAGCAGTTTTTGAGGACTGTAGAGGATGAACGTGAGGAAGGAGAAGTTGATAATAATCCTGAACAGCAAGATCCTAATGCCGCAATTTTGTCTCCTATGAGTAAAGAAGAGGAAGGCTTGAAGAAACGAAAACTTGAGGAACTCTTCGCACCCAAAGAATCTAAGATCTCTAGGCTCAAAAAGAAGAGGCTGGACAAGTTCATAGAGCGTCAATTAAAGAAAGAGGAGAAGAAGATTCTCATTAACAAATTACAAGATTACAAAATAGATACCTCGTTGTTAACAAGTTCAAAGAAATTGGGCCATGGAAAACAAACCAAAAAAGAACGCTTTGAGGAAGCCTTGAGTTTGGAGAAACAAGGAAGAGGTGATGATAATACAAAGGAAGTGTTATATGAGGAATACGAGCAGAAAGATTGGTTTGAAGAGCATCCGGAAGACATTGGAAAGAACAAACGTCAACATGAGGAACAAAGTGAAGATGAGGAAATAGAAAGCAAGACTTCAAAATTTGTAGACTTCAGACCGGTAAAAGTACCTGGGATGGGATTCGGATTTGCTAATGCCAAGGTGGTGAACAAGCATAAAACTCCCAGAAAGAAGTTCAATTGGAGACAACTTGTGGAAATGGAGGAAAAGAGAAAGCATGGTGTAGAGGACGAGAAGGATTTCGAATCTTCTGCAAGCGAGGAGGATGGAAGCGAGGAGTTTTCTTCAGAGGAGGGCCATATGGGGAAAGAGGGTCGAAACGTGGGAAGTGGTGATTCAGAAAATTCTGAAATGGATGATCAGCAGGAAGACTCAGAACAAGGTGAGGTGTCTGATGAAACTGAGGGACCCGCTGTTTGCGAGCGAAATACTGCCGAAGTTTTTAAGCAATGGGCTAATGAACAGATCAGAGAATTAGAAGGCAGAAATGTCGATTTCAAGACTCCCAGCCTCAATTTCGATTACCAGCCGATTGTCAGAGAAGAAGATTTGGATGATGGTTTGGGAGTTGTTGAAGCGCCTATTGATGAAACTTCTCAGAGAAAAGTGTTCTATGTGCAAGTCAGCAGGCCTGAAGAAATCCAATCAACTAGAATGCAGCTTCCAGTCTTCGGTGAAGAACCTAGAATTATGGAAGCTATTCATCATAATGATGTTGTAATTATTTGTGGTGAAACAGGATCGGGCAAAACCACCCAGGTCCCGCAATTCATGTATGAGTCGGGGTTCGGATGTCCAGAATCTCCAGACTATCCGGGTTTGATCGGTATTACTCAACCAAGAAGAGTGGCTGCCATTGCCATGGCTAACCGTGTATCTAATGAACTGGGCGATCACGGCGATAAAGTTGCACATCAGATCAGGTTTGATTCGACTACAAAGGAAAACACAAGGCTAAAATTTATGACAGACGGTGTTTTGCTCAGGGAGATGATGCAAGATTTCAAATTGACAAATTATTCCGCAGTTATTATTGATGAAGCTCATGAAAGAAATATCAACACTGATATTCTTATTGGCATGCTTAGCCGTTGTGTGAGACTACGGGCCAAGGAACACAATAGAGATCCCAAAAAAAATAAGAAATTAAAGTTAATTATTATGTCTGCAACTTTGAGAGTTGCAGACTTTAGCGAAAATTCAGCATTATTCGCTTATCCACCACCAATTATAAATGTGGAAGCTAGGCAATTTCCAGTCGCTGTGCATTTCAATCGGCGCACGGCGTTCAACTACGTGGAGGAAGCATTCAAAAAGACACGTAAAATTCATCGGAGACTTCCACCAGGTGCCATTTTGGTTTTTTTAACTGGACAACAGGAAATTAACCATATGGTGAGAAAATTGAGGCGTGAGTTCCCATTCCCTAAAGGCGATAAGAATAGGAAGGAAATGGAATCCTCAGTGTCTAGCGTGAAAGTGAACTCTAAAAATGCTGATTTGGAAGCCGAGGATATAGATTTAAGCGTTAAAGTTGTGGATAATGATGTATTGGGATACATTGAAGGTGATGATGGGGATGATGAAGATGAAGAGGAATCCAAAGAAGAAGGCTTTGACGAAACTTTAGAGGAGGGACAAACACAAAATGATCCTCTATATGTTCTGCCATTGTATTCTTTGCTATCAACTAAAGATCAGATGAAAGTTTTCAAAGAACCTCCGCAAGGTTCGAGGTTGTGTATTGTAGCCACCAACGTCGCAGAGACTTCGTTAACGATTCCAGGTGTACGATATGTTGTGGACTGCGGGAGATCCAAAGAACGCACGTTTGATGAATCTAATGGTGTGCAAAGTTTTGAAATCGGCTGGATCAGCAAGGCAAGCGCGAATCAAAGATCTGGTAGAGCGGGACGTACGGGACCAGGCCATTGTTACCGCCTGTATTCGTCGGCGGTATTCGAGGATGATTTTGTCCAATTTTCACGCCCAGAAATCCTTAGAATGCCAGTGGAGAGTGTCATTTTGCAGATGAAAAGTATGGCAATTCAGAATGTAACCAATTTCCCATTCCCAACACCTCCAGATTCTAAAACTTTGGTGAAAGCGGTCAAACTGCTCCAGCACTTGGGAGCTCTTGACGCCAATGAAAAAATCACTGATGATGGTAAAACCATGAGCTTGTTTCCACTTTCGCCCAGGTATTCCAAGATATTATTGGTTTCTACAGAACAAAATTGTTTGTCCTATGCAATTTCCATCGTAAGTGCATTGTCGGTGGGGGATCCATTTTTAAAGGAGCAAGAAATCGGTCTGGACAGCTACGACAGCGAAGAGGAGGAAGTAAGTGATGAGCGTAACAAATTGCTTCGTCAAAAATTTCACAAGAGCAAAGCGAAATTCAGTAAGCTGGACAGAGAATCGGATGTTTTCCGTCTACTGAGTGTGGTTAGCGCTTTTGACTACGTCCCACACGGTCAGAAACCAGCTTTCCTACGTGACAATTTCCTGAGGGGCAAGTTTTTGGAAGAAATTGGCAAGTTGCGCAAGCAATTAACTTACATAATCAAGGCCAATACTAGTCAAGAAAATGTTGCTGTTAGGGTCACTGACGAAGATCTTAAATCAAAACTGCCGACTGAAATTCAGTCGAAAATGTTGAAGCAAATGATATGTGCTGGTTTCGTAGATCAGGTTGCCATAAGAGCAGATTATCTTTCTCCAGACAATGTTAAGCTGACCAACAGGATGTCTATTGTTAATATTCCCTACGTCAGTGTGCTCACTCCGAAGGGGCCGGATTTGTCTGATAGCTTCGTTTACATCCATCCAAGCTCTGTGCTGGCCAACCGAGGGGGGGCACCACCAAAATTTTTAGTCTACCATTCATTGCACCAGGGCAACAGCGGTAAGCCTAGATTGAATACTTTATGTGACATTAAAAGTACTCCGCTGGCCAACATCGCCAGAAAAGGCTCCCTTCTCACCTACAGCAAACCGCTTACGGGCAAAGGTCTTAAGGCAGTAAATCTCACGCCCAATGAAAGATATTGTTATGTTGTCCCCAGATTTGGATCTTCGGTGGATAGCGACCTCAGTATTTCTTGGGAGTTGAATCCCATCCCAGTCCATCAAGTCAAGGAAAATGGGCAGTGGGTCGTTAAAAATTTTTTAACCAATAAAAATTTTGAAGCACAGAGAAAGCAGCATAACCAGTAGCATTTGTATCATTAGTTTATTCAATAATTTACTTTCATTTTGGAATTTCGTAACAGTTATGTGCTCGTTTTTAGTGATATATAATTTATATTTTCCGCTGTCAAAATGGATTGCATCACATCGGAAATTAAGTGGTGAATAAACGTATTCTTCAAGGAAAGGCTAATTGACAGCGGGACGACCTTTTTAATCCAACATGGTTGATTTTGACGAAGTATTGTCCAGCATTCATGAAATTTTGAAGGCGTATGTGTTTGTTATCACTTCTAGTGTCTTATTATTTCGCGTTGGTGATTCAAATTACTAACTTTTTTGTCAAATAGAGCTTCTTCTAAATGCAAAGTCCTGGATGAGCGGTTCCCTACCAAATTTTTTGAACCTAATCCAGACTTGCTCTTTGATTCCTATTATAAATTTATCAAAAATCGGAGTAATAGTGAAGGGGTCATCAGAAATGAGGATAAGTTGGCCCTAACCACTATCTCCCGACAATTTGAAAATGGAGAATATTCGGCCGAACGAGGTGGCTTTTACAGATTATACCACGATGTCAAATTGGTGTGTACTATGTTAATCCACTACTATCCCCAAGGAACAAGAAACTATCAGATGGTGGACAAGTTTAATAAGTTCGCGACCGAGTTATTATTGAGAGAATGCTACAGAGTTGGAGTCTCCCTTATGCAACTTAATCCCGAAGAGTATGCAAGTAGGCCAGAGGAAAAAACAGAATTAGACAGGATAATAGCTCGAGATTTTATCAAGATATCCACGAACTACAAAGTCCCGATTGTCAAAACTTACCACATCAAAACAAAAGAGCTGGAACTATTCTCGTCAGTGATAAGCAAATCTAATCTTGACAGGAGACCACAGGAGCTCCCCAATAGTAACTTTGAAATCAACAAGGTTATTTTACAGAGTAACATGTGCGAAGACGCCCCGAGATTGGGATTTGTAGCGGCCAACACAAGTAATATTCCTGACCCAACCTTACCTCCGACCGAAATAATGACAAGATTTCTGCATCCAAATTGGTATGCTTTGCCCACTACAATGTGGTTGGAGTATGGAGATTATAAGTCATGGGTACCTTCTTTTAATGAAAATGGGACCGTGATAGATTCTACCACTAGAGGCATTATCTGGTTGGAAAGAGTTGGTTACATGGGACTCTTTGGAAAGGAAAGTGGAGAGAAGGAAAGCAAGGATGAAAATGGTGTAGCAAGTGGCTTTACAAAAAAGAAGGAGGGTCAGCAAGAATCTACTGCCAATTCCCATGCTCAGGAGCTTATAATTGCTGGAAATTGTGAGAGAAATTCCAAAACCGGCAGTTTGCCGGAAGATCCCCAGGAAAATGGAGAGCAAGAAGGAGCGGTGGATTCAAAGCCACCAGTGATCAAATTGGAAAATCTTTTAGAATGGTCTCCCGCTAACTATCTGGATGATGAGTCGATTTCTAGTTTTAAAGAGGGATCACAGTCTCAGCTAATCACTGAGACTCTTCTGCATATTCAAAGGATGAGGAAGAACAGAGTTAGGAATAAAATAATTAAGCCGTCAGTGGAGGAAACGAAGTTATACAATAAGGCAAGACGTTTAATGAAAGAAGTCATTTTGGCTAAGCAAGTGTCGCACCTGCCAATGAATCATTGCAAATCGTTCCCAGTGCTTCAGGCAAATTACAACGGTAGTATACCTGTAGTAAGGACACAACCCACGAGAAAAAGGAAGCACAAGAGAATTTGAGACTGCACGATTCAAACAAAAATAAGGCGAGTTTTCATACGTATGTATTCAATTTAAGAAAGTCATTCAAAAATGTACGTCGGCGCCCAATAAGAAAGAAACTACCAGGTAACAATTCAAACTTCCGATGAGGGCCCAGATTAAGACCGACAGAGCTGTAAGCCATGCCTTGTTGGCAAAGTGCACTACCTCTTGTTTGCCTTGGACCAATGCAGTGCTTTCGTTAGGCAGCTGCCCCTCCACTTCAGGTTTGCGCACAGTCATTAACTTCTTGTTAGCCGTAAAATAGATCAATGGAGCTGACACGATGGGTAAAATTAGCGAAAGTACGACTTGTGAGAGATTCAGGACATCAGCAATTCCATGTTGACCCGTAGTCAAAGTGACGAACAGGCAGGGCGCAACTGCGATCAACCTTGTAAAAAGTCTTATAGCCCAAGGTGGCAAGGACCACTCCAAAAACCCTTCCGATACAATTTGGCCAGCTAATGTACATATGATTCCAGCAGATTGACCGGAAAAAATCATGGCCCAGGCAAAGATGAGGCCTGCCGCTGGAGAAATGTACTGGACCAACAGGTGGTATATGGATAGGAGATCAGCATCCTCAGCCTCTGGTTGGCCAAAAAGTGTAGCACCAGCTACAATTAGGATGGCAGAATTGACAAATGTAGCAATTAGGAAAAGGGAAAGGATCAACTCCGCATAAGAGTAGTTGAGAGCATACTTGATGGCACTGAGACTAGGGCGATCACCCACCGCACCATGATGCTTTAAATCGTATTCTTGCAGTCTGGGCTTCACCAAGGAGGACCCCAGATAAAGTGAGTGGGGCATAACTGTGGCACCCAATATGCCCAGTGAGATGTAAAGTGCCTGTTGATCCTTAAAGATGATCTTAGATGGTAAAAACCCTCTCATCAGTTCACCTTTGTCCGGCACAGAAATTTTAAATAGCTCCAACACAAAGCACACCACGGTTCCAGCCACCAGCATGCTCACAAATATCTCGAAGAGCCTTGTTTTCTTCATGGAGCTACTTTCTGGCGCATAAAACATCAGGATAGCTAAAACGTCAAAGACGGTCAACAAGACCCCCCACGACAACGGAATTCCAAAAAGAATCTCCAAGGCAACCGCAGTACCGACCACCTCAGCCAAATCTGTCGCTATTATGGCCAACTGAGCGAAGAAGTAAAGCGTGAGATTCAGCCATCTTGGTAGATGCCGACGGCAATTCTCTGCCAGATCGTGGCCGGTCACAGTGCCTAACTTCACACATAAACACTGCAAAACCACAGCAAATATGTTTGATATAAAGACAGAGGATAGCAGCAAGTACTTAAACTGTGCACCCCCAGAGACACTAGTCGAATAGTTCCCAGGGTCCATATAGGCCACACTGACCAAAATTCCGGGACCCACGAACTTGATAAACTTACCAAGCACCTGCAATGTACCAACCATTTTGCCAAAACAACACGGAAATGGTTCCTTTGAAGTTGTATTGTATTGATTTAGTCGTCGTATAAACGTAAAGGCGCTCTTGTAGAGAATGACTGTTTCCCCCATGTGACACATTGACTGGACATGTGACATACAACTGGCAAACCTTTAATTGCCCACGACACTCGAGCCTCAGTACAATGCACGCATCTATTGAAGTAGCGCGCGCCTTAATGGCATCCATGGCATATGATGGTCCTTGTACCAACTTGCGTCTACTCTCAGCGCAGGAACGAGTAAAATCGGAAGCGCCATAATCTTCACAGGGCCAAATTTATACATGTAAATGCATTTGAAAGGTTCAATGGGGGCAAAGTCACGTACAGATGTCCTCAGCTTCCTATTTGTACTAGCTCATCGCCTTGAATGTTCTATTTCTTTTCAAATATGTCAATGTCTCACCCTTGACGAACGTGAAAATCGATAAACATCAAATTGACCAAGAAGTGAATGAACTTTGAGGATGAGTTTCTGGGATAATAAATCCAGATCCAAGGTTGAAACGGGTTGTTTTGTGAGGCATTGCAATGGATCGCGACTTCCTGCTGAATACCGCAACTTCGAGAGGTAATCATTGGATAGGAGCCACCTCGTCGTATCGATCGAATGCCGGTACATCTACACAGCGGCGATTCCAGCCTAGCACGCCTTCCAAGGAAGCGAAGTATGGCACTTTGGCCGAAGTGAGGGCTAAAAGGTCCAGTAGCAGTGGTGTGGACTCCCATACATTGCCACTTATATCACCTGAAGTGCTGGACGTATCCAGGCAGAGGTTTTTGGCGGTACTGGTGTTTTTCATTATTCAAAGTTATAAAGCCTATGACCTCTTTCTCTTAAAGACGGGTCTTCCCGTTGTTGGGTTGGGATCCACGAGCTATTGGTTTAATTTTGTTTCCAAATACGTGGTCATTGACGCGGCGTTTCTCTATTTTCTACCCAGCTTCAAGATTCCCAAATTGACTTTCCCACCATGGGTTGTTTGCCTTCAGACACTGTTAATGTGTGTATTTACATTGTTTGTGTCCACTGAGCATGATTTCACTATGGTTACGGGGGCGCTTACGCTTCTTTGGAAATTTAACAACAAGGAAGTGAGCTTGAGTGGATCTTCTGTGAGCCATCGCCGATTGATGGATTCCTCGGCCCATTTCAAAGGTGCCCTAACCATCAAGATTCTCCCGGAAAACACGGCCGTACTGAATCCACTCCAGGAATCCTATTGTTTACCCGTGGACACCACCCTGCTGCCGGAGGGACATTTGAAAGTACCCGTGAGAATCAATTCGACCGCAGACATTCATTCTATCCAGTTGGAGTATAGGGATTTGTATACCAATGAGGCTGAGTTGAGGAACTTAACCGCCAAAGATTTCAAAGTCGTCAAGGATACAACTTTTCTTCTAAACAAGGACCATCTGTTGGCTAGAGGAATTGCAGAAAGCGACAATATTAGATATGTTGAACTACCGCTGAGCCAAGTTGGGTTCTACCAAATTAAGAGAATCGTAGACTCTAAATCCCTTTCTCTCAAGATCTACCAGTCCCATTTAGTAGTATCTCATTGCCCTGTGGCCACTATTGCAGGAGCGGGTAGTATTGATAGGTGTATTGGAGACTCAGATAAACTATCTATTGAGTTGCAGGGTGTACCGCCAATGAAATTGGGGTATTCCAAGACTGTGGGGGGTCAAAAACATGCCTACATGGATTCCAATTTGCAACCAGAATATTTTGAGTCGCCTCTCCAATCTACTCCAAGATATGCCTTCCCAAACACAGATCTAAAGGATTTGAAATGGGCACGCACTTACCCGGTGACGATACATTTGGATTTACCCGTGACTAAGGAGGGCATGTACAACTACAAGATTGATAGCCTGGTTGATGGATTGGGCAATGTGATGGATTTTACGAAGATTCCTGAGAGTGTTCAGAACGAACATGGAGTCTCTTACAATTTTAAGGTACATGGAATTCCAAGAGCCTCTCTGGAAGAAAAATTCGATCCCAATTCTTCGACGAAAAAATCTATAACAGTGAAATTTGAGAAGATCCAAGATTGGCAGGCAGCCACTCCCTATTGGGCCAAACTATCGCATGTTGCTGCCAACGGCGACGTTCAAACCTTTAACCTTTCCACAAATTCGTTGACTCGCGATTTCCAAGTGGAGCTTCCCGGTTCTTACAAATTAGATTCCGTCAATTCAAAATTTTGTCCTGGTGTTGTGATAGGGAAATCTAACGTCTTGGTAACAAAACCAATTCCGCCTGAGTTAGAAGTAAAATCGACCCCCATTCTCGACCAATGTGTCGGGCAGGTTGGGTTGAATTTCGACCTTACGTTTACTGGTGTGCCACCCTTCCACTATAGGGCCCTAATTTATAAAATAGAGAACGGTAAACGGGATCTGTACGACACTAAAAGATACACTTCGCAGGGGACAAGGAACCAGTTCAATTATAGTCCGACCACTGAGGGCAACTACGAAATTGCGTTTGAACATTTGTCTAACGAGTTGTTCACAGATCCAATCTCTTTGGTGCCCCGTGAGAAGTATACGTTTAAGACTTCAATGAGGGTAAAACCAAGTGCCGTCTTTAAGAATGTTCATGAAAAGAAATTATGCCTGGGTGATCACACTAAAGTTCCGGTGAATTTTAATGGGGAATCTCCATTTACCATAAATTACGACATTCTGGAGACTTCTTCCAATAAGAGGAAAACTTATATTGTGGAAAATATAGAATCCAATGATTTTAACATCGAACTTCCAGGATTCGACATGGGTGGTGATTATATCATGTCGCTAGTGTCAGTAAAGGATTCTTCGGGATGTGTTGTTCCGCTAAGTGAACCTGATGTGATGATTCAAGTTAGAAGAGACATTCCATCAGCTTCTTTCAATCTATTAGAAAACGCAAATTCCATCAAGATCAAGCAGGGCTCATTCGCTGAAATCCCCATTAAGCTGGCTGGTGAAGCGCCCTTCACTGTTAAATTCCAACATTTTGATCATGAAGGGCACTTTTTGGGTGTTTCTGACTCGAAGTTCAACTCCAATTACCAACCTTATTTAAAATTGAGTAAGGATGGATTCTACAAATTAATTGGAATGCACGATTCGTACTGCGAAGGTAAGATTGAAAATGAGAACTTCCAGTTTGAGGTGTCCTTTTTAGACAAGCCAACCTTTTCTGTCATTGAAAATTTGAAAACAACGAAGCTGTCCGAATTAACGTTCACTAAGGAGCAAATTTGCCAAGGCAGAGAAAGTACCATAGATTTGGCTCTGTCCGGATCCCCGCCCTTCATTTTGAAATATGATGTACTTGCCCCTAATGGTTACATTGCCTCGGATAGTATTCAGGTGGCAACAAAATATGCCACCATCAAATTGTCAAACAAAGAACCTGGTGAATATAGTGCTATTATCAACTCTTTGTTTGATGCCAACTATGGCGAAAATGATTTTGTCAAGGCAGGTTCTCACAATACGGAAGTATTGATAAAGCAAACTGTGAATCCAACTCCTTACGTTACTTTTTCAGACTTGGGCAAGACTTTTAGAACTTGCTCCATAAACGTTCAAGAGAATGAACTTTCGTTGGAACCCATTAGATTGAAAGCTGTTCAAGGAAAAGCACCGTTTTCAATCACTTTTAGCATATATCACGAGAGTAAGGGTAGATCTGATCAATTCACCTTGAATAACGTGGATCCTGCCAGCTTTCCCTACCGTAAGCTCTATGAAAATTTGAAGCTGGGCAATCATGTTGTTACTATCGAGAAGGTGATGGATGCTGACGGTTGCGTCAATGATATGATTGCAACTCAAAACAACCACATCTCGATCTCTATCACAGATGTTCCCAAGATCCACTTGTTGGACCCTACGGCAGAATATTGTGTCGGTGATTATGTTGCATATCAACTCAATGGTGTGGCCCCCTTTTCAATCAGGTATGAGTTCAACCAAAAGCAATTGAAATTGAAAGAGTATACTTCACAGTTTGTTAGAATAGCTTCCGAACCAGGTATCATATCCATTGTGTCGCTTGAAGATTCCATCTCCCAATGCGTGGTAAACTTTACACACCCCACAATGAAAAAAGAATTCGACAAACTGTCACTTCTTGTTCATCCCCTCCCATCGGTCACTGTTTCCAGAGGCAAATACCTTATTGAAGACATTCACGAGGGAGATCAAGCAGAAATCATCTTCACTTTTGAAGGTAACCCGCCATTTTCTTTGACATATGTGAGAACAGAAGAAGCTGATGGAAGCGAAGGAAGGGGAATACCCCAGGTTGTAGAGACTCACAAAGTTACTGATATATATGCATACGAATACAGAGTCGTCACAAGCTTGCAGGGAACTTATCAAGCTATAGAGGTTTCAGACGCCTTCTGCTTCGCCAAAAACGACGCTTATTTCAGCAGCTAACTGATTCCAAACGCAAAGTAAAACAGTAACGTATTTTGTATAGTTAGCTTTTGTAAAATATAATCACATTGTAAAAATGACATATGAAATTTTGGTTTTCGACAAGTAATCATTAATTTTCTCTTTTTTGGGCCAAAGCCCAAATCTCTTGCCCTGCTAACTTATCCAATTATAAATAAATATATCAAAACTGATATTTACCCTTGGGAAAGATCTTGCCAATGGTGCTAACGATTTTGATGAGTTTCCTTTACGTTCAAACTATATAGATTCACTCTTGGGCGTATAAAGGAGAATCATTTACTCATTCCGAAAACCTCGTCTTACATTTCGCGGAATGGCCACCAGGTGCCCATTTTACTCGCTATTAACTAAAGTGGTATTATCCAGGACCCGCCTGGAATTAAATGCATGCAATTTTTCTTCAGTTTCGTGTACAATTTTGCGGATTTTTTTCATTTGGTTAGTGCCATCAGGATCCTCAAGAGCTTTTTGACCGGCGTCCTTTCTAATATTGCCTTTTTTTGTGTTTGAAGTCAAGTTGCAGACTTCCGCCTTCGAACGCCGTATGGTTTCTGCGAATCCCAACGTAACTAGAATTGCCCTGATTAGAGGCCTTTCTCAATTTAGCTGTCATGAAAGGATTTGAAATGGACACTTCTCTGGAAAGCTCCAGATCTTCATTGTCAAAAGAAATCTCTTCGTAGTTATAAGTCAGGGAGGAGGGCAAATCTGTGTTGGCAGGCAAATTTCTGTCATCAAAATCATCCTCATCTAAAAATGTGTGTGTCCATTCTCCCTCATCCGAAACCATCGATCCCGTCGTTAAATGCCTACTGCTCTCTCGAAACGGCTGGGATTTCCTAATTTCTTGATGTAAAGATTCATTTGACAGAAGTTTGAGCTTTTTCCCACTTTCTCTTTGATGCAAAGAACGATTTTGCTCGAAAATATTAGCTTTTTCCGAATTACTGGCAAGATCGTGCCCCAGATCAATTGATTTGTTCTTTAATAGCGCTCTTCCACTTGCAAATTTTGAGTTTTCCACCAATGGTTCGTCAGAAACGAAAAGAAACAGATGCTGTCTCAAAACACTCAAAAGAGATTGGAATTCTTTTATCAAAATAGCATCTTTCTGTGGCTCAATATTCGTATCTGAAGTTTCCATGTTGCAAGTTATACTGATATACCAAATAGGTGGATCCAGCAGTCGCAACTGAAGGTATATAGCGCTGATCATTGTATTGACAGACCTTCCCAAACTTGATTCCAATGGTAGGGGCCGACCATTAAAAGAAAGAAATTTTTTCTGCTTTTTAACATTTGCAATCTCACTTTCTCGTGACATTTTGGGTAAAATGACATCTGCCTTAGTGAATTTATTAATGGCGATACCCTCCTTAACCAAAAAGTTTAGCGATCCTGGGCGGCTAAGGTGAGCGATTAATGAAAGAACTCTTACTTTAGAAAGCCTGGTATCACGAACTTGCTGAATATCCCTTTGAATTAAAGATCCACCTTTATCGAGAGTCACCAAGTAAAAGTGGAACCTGATGAACCTGTAATTTAGCGAATAATGATCAATCAAATCCCTAAATTTTTCGGTAAGTTTCAAAGGTTTGGTCGATGTTTCAAAGAATAGTGGCTCCAACTTACCCAAGATCTTCTTAATGATCACTGTGGTACCTGGTACACATGCAATCTTTGTTTTCTTTGCGCCCTTAATGGAACCATCTTGAGCGACAAACCATTTCTCACCGACTCTATCCATCTTGCACCTTGTAATTATTTCGATAGATCCCTTGAAGTTCGCCAGAGAAGCTAACGAGAGCAACGCTTCTCCTTGGAATCTCACAGTACTCGCAAGGGGCATCTCTTTGAGGCTAGTGGCCTTTGATGTAGGGCGGTTCAAACACATCAATTCCCTATTATGAACCTCTATTCCTGGCCCATCATCTCTAACTCTAAGGTAATCACAACCACTTGTTTTGGAATCAATGTCAATGTAAATGTTTCTGGCGCCAGCATCTATAGCATTACTTACAAGTTCTTTCACAGCCGAAATTGGACTTTGTATACGAGAACTGGGCGCAAGGAGATTGCTGGAATGAGCTTCACTTGGTTTAATGACCATTACCGGCCTACTTTTTTCAGAACGGTGGATTATACACTTGATTAGTCAAGATTTCGGAATCTTGTAAAAGGTTGATCTTCAACCATATGAATACAAAAAACGCATAAAAGTATAACACTGAATCTATGAATTTCCCGAGGAGAATTCCAATCGAGGGCTGGACCAAGGGAATCAAACCTGAACTACCGAGAGTGATAACCTTTGATGCTTACAACACACTCTATTCGACAACATTACCGGTGATGGAGCAATACTGCCTTGTTGGCCGAAATTATGGTATCGATGCTGATCCCACAAAATTGACTGTTAAATTCCCAAGTGTCTTTAGAAAGTTGCAGGCTGAGCATTCAAATTACGGGAAACACACTCAGATATCAGCGAACGAGTGGTGGAGAATACTCATTCGTGATGTGTTTAAACCCACGGAACTGCCAGGAGAGATGATAGATGCAATATTGA
This sequence comes from Zygosaccharomyces kombuchaensis, assembly GCA_003705955.2. NCBI lineage: Eukaryota > Fungi > Ascomycota > Saccharomycetes > Saccharomycetales > Saccharomycetaceae > Zygosaccharomyces > Zygosaccharomyces kombuchaensis. The sequence continues at coordinate 235,623 of PPJZ02000001.1, forward strand.
CGAGATTTGAAGGATCTGGGGCCTATGTGGTGCAACCTGATGTTCTGGCTTTTTTGAAAGAGGTCAAGACCAGGCATCCAGAAATTGTGTTGGGTATCATAAGCAATACGGATCCTTTAATGTACACACTTCTGAAGAACATCGGACTTTATGAATTTTTCGAAGGTCATATTTACCTGTCCTTTGATCTAGAGGTCAAGAAGCCCACTCAAGAAATATTTAATTACGCCCTCAAGGACATTGTTGAAAAGAACCCCCAATTGATTTGCGATATGAGTATGGAAGAGCTAACATGGAAATGCTGGCACATTGGGGACGAAGAATTCAATGATATGAAGGCAGCAGAGAGTGTTAGTTGGAATGGGATTCTTCTTGACAGGGTCAACAAGTACGGGTATCTCTCGAAATCGTTTGAGAAGGTGGCAAGAAGTGATCACTATCTTTCCATTGACAAGATCGATAACAATTCAATGGAAAATTATGAACTGAGTATTGAGCAGAAAGACATCGTGCAGGCTAGTGAGAGGACTTTCGTTGCGTCAAATTTCGAATCGCTGAAGGTCATGCTTTTGTAGGAGATACTTGTATTGGAAGAAACAATATGAATTGAAAGATTAATTACAACTAATGAATAGATAGTATATGGGTCAGAAGTTCAAAAATTTTAACTGATGAAAAATATTTGGACACAACCGGATTCGAACCGATGACCTTCTCCATGCAAAGGAGACGCGCTACCAACTGCGCCATGTGCCCATTGTATTTATGTATTAGAGAAGTACTGTTGAATACTATTTCCATCTCAGATTAAAGAAAACTCTAATTTGTAATATGTACTAGTTAATAGGAATAAATACCTTTCTTTCCGTAAATACGTCTACGCTTCTGCTTTGTCTCTTTATGTGACAACGTTGTTCACAAAAATTCCATATTCATGGCTGGATGTCACCAGCGAAAATGCCCTTCGCTCTCTGGTCATCCCACTTATCAACCCAATCCACTGGACACAGTGCGGAGTAAGTTCTCCAGAAGACCTTGCAAGGAGCAAAGTCCTCACCCTTCATATTGACACACTTGTAGTAGTCCACATACGATTGCCAGCAATGTTTGGTCTGGTTTTGGTTGGGGAATCTTGGATCAAAGCCAACGGTATGCAGGGGAGATTCACCTTGTTGTTCTTCCGCCATCTTGTAATTTATATCGAGAGTTTTGACACAATCTTAACAAATTTGCCTTTTACTGAGGAGGTTCTTCAATTTTTCACAGTATTCACCAAGTGGTTCAACTTCTCGCCTTGTTGAAAAAAATCGAACTTTGACGCTTATAATTTTGAGCGTTATTCCATTGGCCAGAGGTCACGTGTATTTGATATTCAATGAGGACGATTCACTGCATCGGAGATGGTTGTAGCATCTTCAGTGCCTCTTGCACGAGCTGTGTATTGTTCTCCTTGTCGAGTGCCTTCAGTAGCCGCATCAACTGAAAGCACATATCCCACGATTCCGCCGCGAGTGTGCTGTTTGTAGAATTTGCAGCACTGGCGACTAAGAGTCGCAACACTCTGAGCATCATTTCTTGGTCTCTGATGACATCCGCGACTGTGTCGTCGCCTCTTAGATCCTCTATAAAATCCGCCTCGTCGTAGTTGAGGAAGACGAGCAAAAGGACGCCGAGGATCTTGGCGTCGTTGCCTTCGAGACATCGCGCCAGCAGGTCCTTCGGTGTCATCTGTAGTTTGGAGAACATGATATTCCAGTGCTTGGTCTCCATCTTGCGCAGACAATTGCTCACTATACCTAGCATATCGCTGTGTCCTCCGCGGGTGGCACCGTCTCCATCGCATAATTTCACTAAGGGAAGGATCCCATCTAGCGGTTCGTTAGTTAAGATGCTGGTTGAGAGTATTTTCTCTAGCGCAAAGTTGAAGTGCTTTAATGCACGATATTCTAACATGATCTGTTCAGCACTTACTCCGAGGGCGAGTTTGGCCTTAATCATTTGGTCTAAGTAGATCTTGTGTTTGATGACTAGTTTGACGTAGTTTTGCTGGAAAATGCAGTGAAGGCCATGCATGGTGGCAGTCTCTGGAGTAAGTGAAACTGGGTAAAAATCCTCTTCTATTGCGGTGGTCAACAGGGCAGATTGGCGCTCATAGAGATGGTCAATTTTGTATGTTAGCACCTGTTGCCCCTGGACGAGGGAGAGTTCGTCTCCCATCAAATCGATGATGCGTTCGACATGATGCAGCAGCACTTGGGATTTCCAGCCATCCGAACTGTCCACTTTGACGAGTGTTTCCCGCGACAAGTACACTAAACCTTCTTTCTGATTGATTATCCAATCAATATTGTTTCCAAGTGGAACGTCCATCTTCGATTGCTCATGGAAATTTTTAATCACATTAAGACCAGACCAATTAATCGTCGATATGACTGCGAAGACAATGGTTTGATCGCTAGTAACTAGAATGATGTCTGCGGTTCTGTAAAACTTTTCGTCGAACTTATCGACCTCATCGCCGTCACGGGCTTTGACCTTCAAGAGCCTGCATCGAATACCAGTATTGACATGTAAACTATGTAGCTGTCTCGTGGGCGGCAGCTCGTATTCCCATATTCGATACTTTTCGATCTCCAATGTTTCCAAATCTTGCAACGGAAAGCGGAAACAGTGTACCGCATGGGAGCTATCATCTTGCTTAATGTGGCACAACAAATACGTACTTCCCAACCAATGCATATCTATTATGGTGATATCCCTAAAACTACTCCACAGATTTGTCTCCAAGTTTTGAAGGAGCAAAATGTTTTTATTAGAAACGTAAACTGCCAGTAATTTGGATGTGGGGCTCACTTTAGCCAGGGATACGCAGTTGTTGATCGTCTTTGTGGGTAATTTGATTGTTCTTAAAAGATCCTGACTGGATGAAGAGTCGTTGGGTGGTGAATAAAGTGCAATGTCGTTGTTACTATTATGCAAAACGTAGAAACGAGTGAACCGGTTATCTGAGAAAGTCTGCGGTAGTTCTTCCCATAGATCCCATACTTCGTAGTTTCCGGTGTGTGTAGTGATCACCAGCAGCATATCCACACAAATGAAGCTTGAGTATGCGCAATCCTTGTCGTTATTGTCGTCTTCATCATCAGAGGCAGTGCAGAACAAAAGATTCCCAAATTGTGTGTAAAATCTTATGGATCCCGCTTTCGTTATAATCAATAGGATATCATTTCCTAATTTATTGCACAATTTTATCTTTACAGGAATATTCCATTTATAATCCACCTTGTTTAACGCAGGATCATAGTAAAATATCGTCTGAGAATAGACAAGAGCCACTTTACCATTGAGTTCAAAACAATCGAGCAATGGCTCATCAATTTCCAATTGAGTCACATCACGCTTTTGCCTGGCAATGTCGATGTGGCTTATTGAAGTCGTGCTCTTTTCATTCTGCATAACCACCACCACTTGACCATTTGCAAGGCAGATTTTTTTTCCATCGACTAATTCCACAAGGTGAGTGTCCTTTAATTTAAAATCGCCTAATGTCAAAAGCTGCAAGCCGTGTGGGAACAATACAAGTAAAATTTCTTCTGTCCTTCCCTCATTAGCGTCTGAAAATCTTTTAAAATCTATCATGTCTAAAACTGGGTAATCAAACTTGAGAACCACTTTAAGGCGAAGTTCTAACTTCTTAAGAGACAATTCTCCAGAATTGTCCTGAGCGGTAGATAAAAACTGCAGAAATCCCGTTTCTTTAGTCACACAATAACCATTTTGAATAACCTTCGAGGATTTATCTTTCTCAAATACAGTTAGCGTATCATCATCCAAGTTATCATCGTACTCCTGCTGAATATCATCTTGCAAATTGGCCACGTCCACTACCGGAATACCGTACTCTTTGAAAGTGGTCAAATTGGTACAATTTTTCAGTATCTGGTAAGTCAACAATGAGTTCTTTTCAGTGGCGACATGGAAGACAATCTTTCCCTGATGCCCCGCAGAAGTTTCTAACTCTTTTTCAGAAATCAAGCCTTCTACAACGTCACGTAAGGCATGGGATTGTGTGACGAACTTATTAGGCCCAAATTCTACAATTGATTCAGCTGTTCTTTCGTGGCTGGCAACTAAAGCCAGTGGCTTCAAATTATAAACGAGAACTCTCCCAGGAGTTAACATTATCAGGACGTTCACTTGCGCTAATGCAATCGTCTGCAAAATGTCATTATTGTTGAGGTCAGGAACATCGACCATGCTATTGTTTATTCGTAGCCTCTGTGGAGGTTGCAGCGGCCAAATATGTTTGCTCATGGAAGCAGAGGGCAATGGATATGGATTCTTGTCGAAGCTCTTTATCAAAGCTCTTTTACAGTTTCTTTCCCTGTTGTTTTATGCGCGCAAGACTTCGATTCCATATTTTTCAAGCTTTAAAGGCAAAGTGTATAAAATACTAATAGTTTACAAATAATAAAGCACAACAAAGTGGCTTCAAACACTGATAGTCTTCCACACGTTCAAACCATCAGTACCTGTAGACAGCAGACAGCCTGGTATTTGCTTATGCCATTTGACGTCCTTGACCTCCTTCTGCCAATGAACGAAAAGGAGTTGTGGGGGAATCTGCTGTAGTTCTTTGATCTCCTTGGTTTGTTGCTGGATTTCTTCATCATCTGCTTCGACAGACAGGTCCCACAGAGTGACTGTATTGTCCTCAGAAGCCACTGCGACAACAGAATCGTCTAGCGGGTTAAAGCTGATCGATGTGATAGCGCCTTTGTGGAAATCGTATTGAGCAACCGGTTGCACGCCTTCTGAAGCGGTGGGAGACAATTGTCTCAAGTCCCAAACGCCCCAGGAGCCGTTATCGTCACCGCTGGCCAACAAATAGCCAAGCTTTTGATTCCAGCTGAGGACATTAACGTCCGTGGTAGAGGCCCTTGTAGAAATGGCAGGTTTATGCTTTTTGGATCGTGTATCCCAGATTCTTATGTGACCATCTGTGCCACAGGTAGCAAATACAGTGGATTCCGAGGGGGACCATTGAATATCTTCGATGGACTCATTGCTTGTCGATGAAAAAGGCTGCTTGTCCGTGATCCACTTTGAGGTATGACGTTGTGTTAAATATACTTGGCCAGAGCAATCACCGGTCAACAGGGCTCCAGTTTTGATAAGAGGCGACCAATCGAGCCCATAACCCTCTACATTACCGTGATTTCTGATAGTGTGCAACGCCCTTCTAGCGGTTTTGGGCACTTGGTAACCGGGTGTTTCAAAGGCCTTTGTCTGTGCCCCCACGTCGAAGATATACACCTCTCCGTTCTCGCTCATTGTAGCCGTCAAGACTTCTTGCCCATGGGATGCGAATGGCGAAACTTTGAGCCTGTTAGTGGTGTCCTTTAGAGCTATATTCTCGTTTTCAATAATGGGGTCCGAATCACCATCCTCGTCATCTTCATCTTCTTCATTATCTTCCGCCTCATCTTTAACAAGAGTCTTCGACAATTGCGACAACTTCAATATCATTAACTCGTTGTCCTTCTTTCTGGAAGCCTGTGTTGCAGTGGCCAACAGCAGCGACTGTGGGTAATTGCGACGCTCTGATCCGAGACTATCCGGTACGATATCCAATGTCATGCATGGCCAGGGCATGTTTACGTTATGCAACATCTCATAAACACTGGGATCTGGTTCCAGCACTTCGTCGGGCCCCAAGGGGCGGGACATATGAGGCAAGTATATCTCTTTACCCCGAACGGTTTCCTCCTGGTCTCTTTTAACCGCTTCTTGAGCTTCCTTCTGCTTTCTATCGACATAGTCCTTGTCATCGCCATCTTCCTCAACTCCTTCATCATCGCCAATCTCCACTATGTCGTCCTCGCTCTCAAATTCATCACTGTACTGGTCTTCGAATTCCCCCATCTGGATGTCAGGCTCCTCCCCAGCTGCGGTTTGAGGAGCACCATGGGCATCAGTCCTGGCTGATACCACTCTGTGCTCCTCCTCATTGTCCAACGACCGCTTAGACATCGTTTTACAGCTCTCGACAAGCACTGATGATGAAGTATCGCGTTTCATGAACTATTCAACTCTAATTTTTCACCTCATCGCATCGGTATATTGAAAAAATTTTCAACAGTGAAAAGAAAAGACTAATGAGATGCGATGAGCTACGATGAACTAGTGAGCAACCATTGATGAACTAGCGATGATCTAGCAAAGGAATCCCCGAAGGCGGCGGAGACATCAAGATGTTGAAATACGTTAATCCTGTGACTCAATTTTATTCGCTGTTTTTTTTTGCCTTTTTCGCACATTTTCTCAACTTCTCCTCCTCAATCAAGTGTTCTCCACTGCTTTCGACAATTCTAACCAATGCTTCCCCGTCCTTGTCTTTCTTGGCCTGCTGCATCAATGTCTCTGGTTCGTACAACTCCACCCTTGTTTTTTGCAAACGGTTTAGTAATTTTTGGTTCCTTTCATAACATTGAAACGTCTTACACTGCTTGATAGATTTAAAAGATACCTCCCCGGGTTTCATGTACTTACTCTTGCGTAAATTGTGCCATGGGGTGGCAATTATCCGGCATTGTTCCAGTTTGTTCCCTTGGATCGATGACGATTTGCAAAGTTGCAAACAATCTTGCAACACTTCAGCTGATATATCTTCCAGGGACTTCTCATGCGGTAAAAGCTTTAAATAAATGTGACCGCTGGAATATTTATCCGCGTGGAACCATATGAGTCCGAGTTCACGAAATCCGTATTTTATCAGTAAATCATTCTCAAACTGATCTTTTCCTGTGATTACGTAGTGTCCTTCATCAAACTCTAGCGGTTTAGACTCATACACATAAACCATGAAAGGCGTGAAAGTACTCAATGACCGCTTTAAGACTTGAATCCAATCTTAAGTTAGAGCTATTCAACAGCTTTTACATGTTGATATTGAATTAAAAAACAACCTTTGTCCGACAACCTTACCCAAAGCCATGTTTTCGGACATTTCAGTGGCTGAAGTTAAAACTTTAGCCGCCAATAGCTTTTATCCTTTTGCAAACCACAGTAAAAAGAGAGTTGTAATATAAAAACACGAATAATTACAAACAAAGAGCTCATGCAAGAATATTTCTCTGCTCTAGTCAAGATTTACTCAAGGTATGGCGAGCAGATACCAGCCGCGCTTGGAATAAGTACTCCTTCGAAGCATTTGGAGCTCACGAAATGGCAGCATTTTCCTTCTGTCACGCAAATTAAGTTTAACGTGGCGAGAGATGGTAATCATACTATCTTTAAAGTTGTTTGGGATGGGAGGGCTCTGGAGTTTGCGCGTGTAGATTTGAAAGATAGTAGCAGCGTCATACAGTTTTCTGTCAAATCTCCTTCAATGTCGTGCAAGTATATGGATACCCCAAAATATATGAAAAGGTTCCAAATTACGTTCAATAATGAATCAGATTTCATTAGGGCGTGCACTGTTATCAATAATTTGGGGATCATGGTGAAGGAAGCACGCCCCAGTATTCCTGAAAGCTTAAGAATGACTCCCCCTGGTTTGCAGGCTCTTCTCTCTACGCAATGTAGCTCGCAGACTCCTTTGCAAACCATGTTGAGCCAACAGCCAATGCACAAAAACAGTTTCTCACAGTCGCAATGGACCCCTGAGATTTCAACGAGATTCTTCGAAAGACCTCAATTTGGAAGTTTAGCAGAGCAAAGTTACAAGGAGCCAAACCGACCATTGGCAGAATTGTCGGAACCGCCAGAACGTCTTTTTCAAAAGCAGAACGAGTCACCCAAAATAACCATTCCTTTGATGGTCCATAAGAATGTTTCAAAGTTAGCAGCCACCCAGCCTCCTGCGAATCATTATCCACTGGCGCCAAGACCATTAGTTCAATCTCTGGAAAGGCCCACAACTCTTTCTCAGCCTTTACCGCTCCGCCCAGTTTATGAGTTTACCGCTCCGCCATTCAGAGAGCCGGTAACCACCACTGCACCGCCGAAATATTCCTCAAAAACGATGAGCGAAGGAGAGAAAAGTTCTCTTGCTATATGCCATAATGAAGAGCCACGAGCTTTCGAAGCAGCCAAGACTCATACACACCCGCTCGCATCGGCGGCTATTTCACAAACGCCAAAGTCCCTGGAACCCTCAGTTCGGAGACAAAACGACATCTTAGAAAAATTGGGTCAAGACAAGAACTCAAAGATGGCTTCAACAGAAGTTAAAATTTCCAAGAAACTTATCAAAAAAAAGCTAAAGGACAAGAACTTTTTGAAGTGGGTTTCTAAAGTAGAGGCCGTGCTCACAGAACTGGCAGAGGGAAATTTTTGAATAGCTTCATAATATTAATCCTGGCATGAGAGAAATCGAAAAAGGTGGAGGGTGGAATGGGTGGGGAGATAAGATGCTAAAGAGTTTTCAGTCATCGTTTTAAGAGCGCCCGTTGAACCAGATTTGACCCTTTTGCTAATAAAATACTGTGGGATATACATGCAAGCTGCAATAGAATCGGGGTACTGTACCAGGGAAAATCAGCAAGTAATGCAAAGAGTTGCGCAATATCCTACTACGTCGGCGCGTCTACTTGGCTCTGTAGTAGTAGTACTAGTCTGCCACCCTTTTGTGTAGGGCAACGTGTGCGAACCGGAATTCTGGAGGGAAAAGCTTCTATGTCTGTCTCTGCGATTTCCAATCCCAGTCTACGGTACTATCGGTAACCTTGGCGGCAGTCGTTAGGAGGAGCACCGGCGAAAGATTCGATCGAGTGAAAAAAAACATGATAAGACAAAGTAAGGGATCTATCCGCGAATAAGAGTGCAATCCACGCTTCCATCGCATGGATAACCTTAAGTTTGGGGTTTTAAAGGGGATTTTCACTATGAACTAGCAGCTCAGAATTGAGGCACACTAGCAACGAGCGATGCTATGTATATGGGTATGGCCATAAAGACGACTACCAAAGTAAAGGAATGATTAGATATTATATGAAATGTGTGTGTGTGTGGGAGGGGAAAGGGATTTGAAACGTGAAATTAATGCTATTGGGTCGTGGAAGTAGAGCGTGGCTCAAGTTCATACCAAACGGTATGATCATATCATGGCCAAAACTGCAGCGGCGAGTCCACCCGCTACCAGTGGCGAGCACAACTGGTTAGCCCCATCAGAGCTAGAGGCAGAGTTGGTTGAGGAGGAAGCCTTTCCATTAGAGGTGGAACTAGCACTGGTTCGACGCGCTGTCGACAAAGCAGAGGATCTCGAAGGCGACGAAGAGACGCTCGAAGGCGACGTAGTGATACTGGCGCTGGAGTAAGCCGTGCTCTTGCTAACGCTGTCCGTACTAGCATGCAACAGCTCCGACAACGCAGAGGACTCTTCTTGGCTGTCTGAAGTTTCCTGAGACGTAGAGGACTCTCCGCTGGAGCTGGGCATCTGCAAGACTTTAGACGCCGAACCCGAAGCACCAACAAAAGTGTACACGGTACTGACCGATTCGCTACTGCTACCCCCATCCCTCTGGATCAGATGAGACCGTGCCAGCGAAACGAGGACCGCCAGCGTAAGAGCCAATTTCATCGTAAACCTATAGTGTATGTGAGAAGAGTTTGATGCGGAGCTGGAAACAACGGAGGTGGGTGACTGACGATCTCAGATAGACAACAGCTTCATGACAGAGGCACCAGGAAGAAAAAAGCTAGATTTTATATGTGTCGAGAGAACAAGCAGAATTAAAAATAATGCACCATCCATCCATTGGATCGCTTCTTTTTTTTGTCAATGCGTGTCTACGTTATAGGAGTCTCGACGAAATTCTCGAGGCTCTCACTGCGCCAAAACAAAGTGGAGATCCACTGATTCTTACTACCGTTGCAGGGCAAAATATGATCTTTACGCAGTTGTTTTCCGGACAAGGATTAAATCGCAGTGGCAGTAGCTAGCCCCGTTTCTAAACGTCATGAGGACGCTGCGTGATTCAGAGGACATTCCCTTGCCCGAGAATTAGGCGCTTCGGTTTAAGCAGGGCTATGTATGGGCTTTGTTTCAACGCGCTAGTTTCCACAGCCGGTATTTATATTTTCAATCGCGGATTCCGGAGGGATAAACAAGTGAAATCGGAACGGCGTGGGCATGCATGGTGACAGGGAGGTTCTAGAGCGTGGTACGCGGAGTGAAAGCCAACAATGGGGAAAGTCTAGGACGGGGCACGATACGTAAGCGCATGCGCGTTGGGGAGGCGACACGGTTGGATGCCCTTTTGATCTAACTACGCCCGCATTTTTGAACCCACTACACGCCCGCATTTTGCAGAGCTCGCTCTATTTTCGAGGTGAAAAGAATTCACCAAATAAAAAATAATTTCATCGATGAAGGAATCAAAGAATAATAAACAGGCGTAAAACCCATGGCCTGGCTCTTAGACAAGTACCTGGCCCTTGAGGCGCCGGTGCTCGACCGCCTCGCACACATGACATATGTCCACCATTTCATCCACGACAAGATTAGCGCACGAATAACGCTTTTTCTCATGGTCATGGGCAGCATTGCGATTGTCAACGAAATGAATATGACCCGCAAGATGGCCCAGGCCGCAAGGGAGACCTCAGAAGAATTAAATAAGGGGTACATCGATGAGTCGCTGAAATTGCACCGTCTCATCATCAGTGATGATTACCACAGTCGAGAGTACCTAGACGAAAAGAGCGGGATCGTCATCGAGGAGTTCGAGGACAGGGAGAAGTTCTTTGCCAAGCCTGTCCACGTGGCGCATCTGTACGTGGAGTGCAATTGCGTGGAGACCACAGAGGGTCCGCCTCTTTTGCAGCAACCGCTGCTATTTCACTTGGAGTTCTCCCCAGAGGAGTACGAACTGGAGAAAAGACCAGAATTCGGTGCAAGACTGCGTGTGCTGCGCAAGCGCCTATACCACTTGTTTAAGGACTCGCACCTGTTCGAGGACCTCGTTGAGGATAAGAGCACTTTTGCCATCGGCGCCAATGTGCACATCTTCAACGCCCACGGCGAGCTGCTGCCCGTATCTACGGACGAGGTACAGCTGTGCTTCCTGAAGATGGAGACTGGTGATTCGATAAGATGTGATTTTGTAATAGGCGGTAGCGCCTCGCCCTCGGCATAAATCAAAAGGTAGAGAGATAGACGTACATAAAAAATGATTGCGCAGACACGTTGGCTATGCCTCCACCCTTGGCACCCCAACGCCACCACTGTGTAGTTGATTCTCGCACCAGGCCCAGAGCTTCATCACCTGTACCAACCTTGCCTCAAACCTTTGCTCACCTTCGTCATGGCCGCCGAGCATCTTGACCACACTCCCCCAATCGCCAGTTCCCTCATCGCGTAAGGCACCCAACCGGTGACTGGTCAGCTCCTTCGCGATGTCCTCCTTGGGCCGCACACGCAAAACATTGGTGTATCTCCCTCCAGAGGCCACCCCGCCAATCAGGTCTGGGTATTTGCCGTTGGCCACCCGAGTGTGCATCGACCTCAGCAGCCTCCTGTTGACCATCTCTGCCACCTGCGCCCTTAAGGGTAACGAATAGAGCCCGCGCAAGCTGCGGGGCAGCTTGCTCACTTCACCTCCAGGCGGAACTAGCAGCAGAGTCATCACAAGCTCCAGCTCCTCCATGTGGCTGCGGCTCGACGCAGCCTTGATTGCCAGCTTTTGCTGCGAGTACTCTACCAGTTGCAAGATAAACTCGTGCGAGGGCCCCCCTGGCTGCGACCTGTGCTCCCGGATCATTTCTGTCAAGTTCAGCAGCAGTAGTTTGAAATGTAAATCCTCCTCGTGGCCACCACTTTCACCCCCCTCCAACACCTCCGTGCCAAACACCTGGCTGATGCGCTCCATTGCTTCGGCCACACGTCCCCTTTTGATTAGCCACCCAATCTGTGACCTCTCCCGGATCCGATATAGCTCATTGAACTCCTCTGCCTCCCGGTTACTCTTCACGTATCCAAGCTCTCGAGCCATCCTCACCGACGACTCTTCGAACGCCATACACACGAAATAGTTGAGCAGCAACATTGGCACCGATGGCTCCCCGGCTGCCGGCAGCTGCGTGCTCCGCACCTGCTCCTGCCACTCCTCTCTGCTGAAGCTTTTCTTCTCGTAGGTCGCCATGCCTGCTCTATACCTCTTTACCTTAGCCAGTTGAAAAGAGGTGATGAGTGGGTCATGCCCCTATAAACCAACGACCGGAGCCTGGCCAAGAACCTGCTCACCCCTGATCATCGGATCGCTGCGCTAAATGCAGATCAAATGTGCTAACCTACGGAGCCCAAAGGGCTCGACTTGCAAGATACGCAACGCTGGTGCGAGCAACGCGATGCGACAGCGTCAGTCCATTATCCAGTGCGATTGCTGTCAGATTTGGAATGAAAAATCGGTCCAACTGACTAAACTATAAAATACTATGGATCCCCCCCCCCCCAAAAAAAAAAGACTACATGTACTAAACACCCCCTGCGGACCTTGATCGCCCATTCGCAAGCTGCCATCATACCCCTTTCCTTCACTTTCTCAACATTGATCTTCCTAATCTACTTTTGAGAGTAAATCAACCTTCCTTTCTTTCCCTTTTCTGAACCTTAATTTTTTTTTTTTTTTTTTTCGTTTCCATATTTTTTAACGTTTAGTTGCTGAAAAGGCAAATTTGAAATTTGAAAAATATTGAACTAGAGTCATCTCTGATGAGCGCTGCCAAAATATCGACGATGAGAGCTCCAGGTTCAGCGGAGGAGGCGTTTGGGCGGCCAGAGGCAGATGTTAGTCGTCCCAGACATCCAGTATTATCAAGGAGCCTCTCTACCAGTGCCAAAGTGCCATCTTTGCCTTATTTGCTTAATATTTCCGGAGGGACGAGTTCGCTGCATGAGGAAGACCCTAAGAGTACTCTGACGCCGCCAGTGTCGTCAACAAAGATGCAGTTTCTGTCGCCTGGCTGGCACAGCAGCAGTGCGGAGACATCGCCGGTAGAGGCGAGGGGTCGCCGCCGCCAGTCGTCGATGGACTCGTTGATGAGGGCAGCAGCAACTGTAGAGAACGACAGCGAGCTCAACCAGCTGTATCAGGACAAGTTGAGCTTTATCATTGAGCTCAAGAACCGTATCTCTGAGGAGATACGCGACTGGCCCGTAGTGCAGGAGCCAGAGAAGCCTTCAACGCCCCGGAGGGAGATTGGGACCCAGATACTGCTCGATAGAATCTCCATGGAGCAGCTCAGCTCGTTGGGGAATGTTGTGTGCAGGCTCAAGGAGACTGTGGAGGAGCTGGCGGAGCTCAAATCGCAGACGCCGCACATCAAGGAGAACATGGCTTCGAGGCTGCAGCGAGACCTCACGCTGGGTACACAACAACGCCGAGTCACACTGCCACCGATGGAGTCACTTACGATGAACTTGCCGCAGCAGGAGCAATCGGCGTTTCACAGCTATCGCTTTCCCAACAGCGTTGCAACGCCCACGGCACTAGCGGCAACGCGGCAGCAGCCGCCGTCGCCGTCGCCGCAGCAGCGACAGCAGCACCACCACCAGGTAATCAGTTCCTGGCCCCAGCCGGCGTCCTCTCGCACAACTCCCACAGAACCGTCGCATCGATTCACACTCTCAGACCCCACAACTTACACGGGCGGCGGTGCCATGCCCGTCATATTCAAGCTGCCGCCGTCTCAGGCTACTGCCCTAGGACCCGAAAAGCTCTATGGGAAGAAGAAATCCAAGAATTTCAAGTTTCAGAAGAAGCGTAAAAAATCACTGCCAGAGGTCTCTCTGGGCCCTCCACACTACCGTAAATCGCTTACACAGGGGCTCATAATGGCGGAAAACGTTAGGCAATCAGAACAGGCTACCACGTCATGCGTCCACTGTAAGGAAGGTATCACCCCGGAGTGGCGGCGTGGACCCTACGGAAACCGTACGCTGTGTAATGCGTGTGGACTGTTTTACCGTAAGCTGATAAAAAAATTCAGCACCAAGGATGCCAACATCCTCATGCGCTACAAGAGGCAGGTGAACCCTGAGGACCGCCGGGTGCCACCCCATTTGGACGTGCCAGAGACATTTATCGCCCAGCTGGAAAGCGATGCCAATTTGGACTCGGAGTTCAATACGATCGGTGGACTAGCATCCAACTACAAACTAGGATGACTAACGAGTCGATACCCATTTGGACGGGGTAAGGAGGAAAAGAAATATAACTTCAAAAAAAAAAAAAGATACCACCTATGTATTCATTTGTTTGTAACCTTAAATCATTTCTAATTATTTTGTATTACTTACACACACTCTTCCGTCGCTCCCGGTGGGATCGTAAATTTGCGTGTCGTACTAATTGCCGCTGTCGAGCCAGGGCCCTCGCTGGAGCACATGTTCACTGAGACAGTAGATCCGGCCCTCTCAGCTGACAACTGGATGCTCACGAGGGCGCCTGTAATTAAAGGAAGCGCCACACAGTACTGTCAATGACAAAATCTAGTTTGCTTCACAACTTGTAGACGATTGTTGCAATGCACAAGCCCAGCTAAATCGAATAGCTGTCAATTTCCTTCCCCCTTTACCCACGCCAAGGCCTGCTAGAATCACCATCACCGTCTGTGGGGGACATACCAAGCTCTTCTGCCTCATAGTCACTTTCTTGGATTTTTACTGATGGTTTTACCCATTGCACCACTGCTGGAGGAGCTAGCACTTAACTTCAGTACTCCCAAAATACTATCATGGGCCATATCGTTGCTCTTAGTGTTGCTCGTTGCTTGGGTGGCTTCTTGCGGAAGTGAAATAGGTCAAAGCTCATCCCAAGTGCATTAAGGCTAACGGGTGGGTAGTTATTCGACACTTCAACGCTTTTCACCCATCTGTTTCCAGGCTGCAAACCACTGCTGCATGTCCCGAAGTTTCTCCTGGCTGTGGAGGTTCACCGTAGCTAATATCTGCCCACAGGGAACGCGGCAACCAAACTTTACCAGGTCCTTGAAGCTGCTGTGCTCGGAGTAAGGCACGCTAAACACCTGGAATCGGTTACGCCTTTTGTACTGAGACAAGATGAATTGCATGTCTAGCGAGTCCTTTGCCGTGGCCACAACGTCCCTGCAGTAGTCTATTCTCGACTGCACATCATCGAACTGCGGTTGCCTTGCCCACTTGCTGGTAAATGTCCATCCCGTGGGTATGAACCCAACAACATCCTCGTAAACCTGTGAGTACTCACTGAGATACGATTGGATCGATTCGCGCGAGCGCAAGATCTTCAGCGGCACTAAGTGGACGCAAGACTCGGCCAGTGTGTGCGTTATGATGTCGCTAGGGAAGTACTCAATGTACTGTGAGATAATCTTGTGCCTGGGGCCGCCCCTGGGAACGAAT
Organism: Zygosaccharomyces kombuchaensis; assembly: GCA_003705955.2. NCBI lineage: Eukaryota > Fungi > Ascomycota > Saccharomycetes > Saccharomycetales > Saccharomycetaceae > Zygosaccharomyces > Zygosaccharomyces kombuchaensis. Next base: position 251,008 of record PPJZ02000001.1, read on the forward strand.
ATCTTGGTTTTGAGCGCCTGCGCAATGGCAATGGCCAGCTTCTCCTTGCCAATGGTATAGGTGCCGACGAGGAACAGAAACTTATATAGAAAACTGGGTCGTACACCAGAATAGCTTAGAATGGAGCGCTGTGTATCGCGGAACAGCTCCCGAGGACCCTTCGCCAACAGTTCTTGAGCAAACTGAGCGGTTACTTGTAGGACGGACTCCTGCGCGGGGAAATGGAACCCCGGAATCAGGTACGTGGTATCCAGATATATCTCATTGAGTTGTGATGACGTGAGCTCGAGCACCTGGGCAATTAGCTTGTCGTTTGACCTGAAATCTCCCGTGTGCAGCACCTGCTTCACCACACGTCCACCATCCCACTCCTGGAACAGGAATACGGCTGCCCCGGGGCAGTGGTTGGCGTCCAAAAGCACCACTGAAAATGTCTCGGTAACCCAGTTGCGTTCCCGCATGGGCAGCGGTCGCAGACGGGCCGGCTCCATGTTGAACTTGTTGCGTGCCAGATTCACCGTGATGGCCGAACCGTACACTACCCCATGGTCCCAACTCTTGCACAACCCCATGTAATGATCGGAATGGAAGTGGGAGAGGAAGTAGTGGGTAATGGAATCGTCTTTTGCGAAGCTGAAACCGTCTACCACAACTTTCAGCGAGTCAAACGGGACCACTTTGATACTGGGCAGCGGTGGACGGCTCCGTGATGGAAGATGGCTCCGGGGCTTCTTAACTGGAGGTTGCTGCTTGTCGAGACACCTCTCCGCATGGGCCTCCTTGAGGTATACCTCGAGGTGCGTAATATCAGCGTTGCACATCGGGCACCGTACCTCTACCTGCTTGACTTCTTCGGTCTCATCCTCAATCACTATGGGGTCATCACTGGTCTCACCAAATACCTGCTCCCGCTGATTGGAGCGTCGTATCCGCTGGATATCAAACTCTGCCAGGGTCCTCTGTCTCTTCCTGCTCATCCCATCGCCCATGTAGCTTTTTACATCAAAAGTGAAAAAAAAGTGCATCAAACCACATCTCATCGCCCTTGCAAAAACCAACCAAATGGGCCTGCTCACCATCGTCAAAAAGCAAAAATTGAAGGACCGTGAGATCCGATGCCTGATCCTGGGTCTCGACAATGCTGGCAAGTCCACCATCGTCAACCAGCTGCTCCCGAAGCAGGAGAGACAAGACCATGTCTCGCCCACCATAGGCTTCGCCATTCATAACGTCGCGATGGGACCTTACAACGTCTCCCTGTGGGACGTCGGTGGACAGACCACGCTGCGACCCTTCTGGGACAACTACTACGATACAACCGACGTGCTGGTCTGGTGCATCGATGTGAGCAGCCCTTACAGGCTCGCAGAGTCGTTGCAAGAGGTGCAGCCCTTCCTGCTGGGTGACTCTCGAGTCATCGTGGCACTGAACAAGTGCGACCTCCTGGACACTCCACACGCCGTTGACACGGTGCTTGAGCAGGTGCAAGGCCAGATGGGCCCAGTGCAATTCGTTGCCTGCAGTGGGCGAACGGGGATGGGCCTCCGGGAACTATGTTCCGCGATCGCCTCTTGTGATATATAAAGGCGCACTCATTGGAGTCAAGTTCTATACCACGAAGGAAGGACAGAAACTCCAGGAGAAACGATATGAAAGTTGCTATAGTTGGTGCATCTGGTGGCATTGGTCAGCCACTCTCGCTGCTCATGAAGCTGAGCCCACTGGTCACGGAGCTGGCCTTGTACGACATCAGGTTGGCAGCTGGGGTTGCCCAGGATCTCTCGCACATCAGCACGAACTCTGAGTGCCATGGGTACACGCCAAAGAGCATTGAGGAGGCATTGCAAGGTGCGCAGGTGGTTATTGTGCCCGCCGGTGTTCCTCGTAAGCCAGGAATGACCCGCGATGACTTGTTCAAGATCAACGCTGGGATTGTGAAGGGGATCGTTACGTCCGTTGGGCAGCATGCTCCTCAGGCGCGCCTCCTCATCATTTCGAACCCGGTGAACAGCACTGTGCCCATTGCGGTGGAGACTCTGAAAAGCATGGGCAAGCTGCAGCCTGGGAACGTTATGGGTGTGACCACCTTGGACTGTTTGCGTGCGGAGACCTTCTTGGGAGAGTATCTGCACAAGGACAAGACTAGCATGTCCCAAGAGGTCACAGTGATAGGGGGCCACTCGGGGAACACCATTGTGCCCGTCATGGCCGATAAAGGGTCTATTAACGAGCTGGGTTCTCACTACGACGAGTTTGTTCACCGTGTGCAGTATGGCGGGGACGAAGTGGTCAAGGCCAAGGACGGTGCTGGCTCCGCTACGCTTTCCATGGCCTACGCAGGCTACCGGTTTGCCGACGCAGTACTAAGGAGTCTTGCTGGCGAGAGAGTCAGTGGCTTCCCCACATTTGTGTACTTGCCTGGCGTGGCGGGCGGTGCCAAAGTGCAGCGCATTTTGGGCAAAGTGGATTATTTCGCCCTGCCAGTGGCCTTATCTAATGGGAGCGTAGCCGAGGTCGATGCTTCGATTTTGGGCAAGCTGTCTAAGCAAGAACAAGCACTTGTGAAAGAAGCTGTGCGCCAGCTCGTCGGAAACATTGAAAAGGGCAAGAGATTTGCCTGGGGTTCCAAGCTGTAGCGTTTTTTTTAATTATGTTTTTAGTTATAACACACACTGGTTCTTTTTTCTGCTTAATTAACGTTTTCTTTGTACTTTCAAGTAACCAGGGGTAAAAAAACAACAAATTAAGCCCTTCCCAGTTGCGCCGTAGTTTGCCAATGTTTTCTATGCCGAGCTAAGCTAATCTCAAGATAACTTTTGCAGGCTTAAATGCCGTTTGAGTACCGCGTTTGTATCAACTTCTCCTTTTTCTATTTATTTTTCTGTTATAATATCATGCCACATATCAACGAACGCTACGAGTTTACAAATGAATAGTTCCAAGTAAAATTCCACCAAAGCACTTGCAGACAAGTTTCTGGCAAGAGAAGAACGAGCATTTCCCACATAAATTTACAAGGCGCTTTCGCTGATCCAGCAACCATTGTAACATGTCTGCGTAAAAACTCTTGCCTCTAAATAGCCAGTTTCCAGAAAACATTAATGCCCACCAGATTTTTTTTTTTTTTGCTACTACTAAACTTGCTAAGAGGCTACCATTGCCATTCTGCTTGCATCTCTGAAATGTCAACAATCCAACGTTTCAAAATTTGCGTTTCACAATTTGACAACTGCAATTGCTTATCGAGACTCGTTGCCAGAATTAATTGAATACTCAGCATAGTTCTGTCAAGACCACTCAGAAGTAGCGAGCAGTTTGTAGCACCTTGCAACGTCTGCTGTTTTATGTATTGAGCTTCGCTTCGCCGCATCTCCCTCTGTTCCCAGAGGGGCTCTTGTTTAGACCAAGCCGCAGTTCTGCAGGCACCCAATTGCACTTGCCTTAACTTCACCCCATATTACCCACTGGTGGCACGGGCACCTGCCAGTGGGAAATGGTCCCTGGCTCATGAATCACATCCCCCGTTTCCTGGCAACTTGTCTTGCTTTCTTTCTTCCCTTGAAAAAATGAATTGAACAAGGAAGGGTGAACAAATCCCAGTTTAGGGACTTCAAAACTAGCTAACGGAGAAGCGACAGCTGCTCGTATGAACCTGCAACTCATCACGAACGCCGAAGTAGTACGCAAGCAAGTGTACTACGGCCACCCTAGCACTGCTAATGGCGAGGAACCGGTGGAGATCTCGTACCCGGCTACTGAGGTGGTCGGCCACGGATCGTTTGGGGTGGTGTTCACGACCACGGTGAAGGAAACTGAAGAGCCTGTGGCCATCAAGAAGGTGCTGCAGGACCGTCGTTTCAAGAACCGAGAGTTGGAAATCATGAAGCTGTTGAAGCATCCCAATGTGATTGACTTGAAATATTACTTCTACGAGAAGGATCCGCATGGAGAAGTCTATCTGAACCTGATTCTTGACTACATGCCTCAGTCGCTGTACCAGCGACTGAGACATTTCGTACACATCCCCAGTGCCATGCCCAGGTTGGAAATTAAGTGCTACATGTACCAGCTGTTCAAATCGCTTAACTATTTGCACAATTTTGCATTTGTCTGCCATAGGGATATCAAACCTCAGAACCTCTTGGTGGACCCTGAGAGCTGGGCACTGCGCCTGTGCGACTTTGGTTCCGCCAAGCAGTTGAAGCCTGCGGAGCCCAACGTGTCCTACATCTGCTCCCGGTACTACAGGGCGCCCGAGCTGATCTTTGGCGCCACACACTACACCAACCAGATTGATGTCTGGTCCAGTGGGTGTGTCATGGCGGAGCTGCTGCTAGGGCAGCCGATGTTCCCCGGAGAGAGTGGCATTGACCAGTTGGTGGAAATCATCAAGATTCTGGGCACACCGTCACGGCAGGAGATTTGCGCCATGAACCCTAACTACATGGAGCATAAGTTCCCGCAAATCAGGCCCATACCGCTTTCACGTGTATTCAAGAAGGAGGACGACCCCACGGTGCAATTCTTGGCCAACACTTTGAAGTATGACCCGATGGAGCGTTTCAACGCATTGCAGTGCCTGTGCTCGTCTTATTTCGACGAACTGCGCCAGGCTCAGGGGCAGCTCCAGGAAGTTGTGACCTCGCTGAAAATGCTCGAATTCGACTACGACACTGAACTGGCACATTTGACAGCAGATCAGCTTACCGCTGTCAAGCTCAGGTTGCAACCCATCTCAGTACGATGACGAGACTGACCCATCCAGACCTACCGTAAAATCAAAGTAAAGCACATAATAAATAGCATTATCACCAATCTAATCATCCGAGCGATGAACAAAAAGGAAATCTTTGCAAGGGCAAAGGCAAGGTAAAGAGCAAAGTGAAAAGGCCGCTACCAACGATGCTATACGTCGAGGTAGAGAACCTGGCTCCGACCATCACTATTGCAGAATACCTCTTCCACCGTTTGAGACAACTGGAAGTGAAAACCGTCTTTGGACTGCCCGGTGAGTTCAATGCACCGCTCATTGACAAGCTGTACAGTATCCAGGCCATGAGATGGGCTGGTAACACCAACGAATTGAATGCTGCATATGCAGCCGATGGCTACGCCAGGTTGAAGGGACTCGGTTGCATAGTGTCCACGTTTGGTGTGGGTGAGTTGAGTGCCATCAACGGCATCGCAGGTTCCTATGCGGAACACGTAGGTGTACTGCATGTAGTTGGGATGCCACCCACGAGCGCCCAGACGAAGCAGTTACTCTTGCATCACACATTGGGCAATGGTGACTACACTGTCTTCTACCGAATGGCCACTGAAGTGAGCTGCCATTCCGCTGTCATCGTGGACACGGATTTATGTGCACAGGAGGTGGATAAGTGTATCGCTAGAGCATTCATAGGTCAACGACCCGTATACATGGGGATGCCCGTGAATTTGGTCGGATTGCCGGTGGATTCACAACGATTGAACCAGCCGTTGGACCTGAGCGTCCCGCCCAACGATGTAGGTAAGGAGAACGAAGTGGTGGGTCAAATCTTGTCTCACTTCTACAAAGCCAAGCATCCTGTGATTGTAGTTGACGCCTGTGTGACAAGACATGCCATACGTGAAGAGACCAGACAGCTATGCGAACGTACACAGTTCCCTGTCTTTGTAACACCCATGGGCAAGGGTGCAGTCGATGAAGGCTTGGCGCAGTTTGGTGGAGTTTACACGGGTTCCATTTCATCACCCAATGTGAGAGAAGTCGTTGGTTTCGCAGATTTCCTGATCGTCATCGGCTGTATGTTGGCAGATTTTGAAACTGCCTCCTTCCATTTTGGCTATAGAGCCAAAGAACTCGTGCTGCTTTACCCAACTTCTGTCAAGTTCAAGCATGCTACTTATCCCGATTTGAGCATTAAACCGCTGTTGCAGGCCCTACTTTCGCAATTGCAAGAATCTCGGTTGGGCTACCGGATGGAACCTCGTCAACAAATGGTAGTCCCCAAACTTGAACTTCCTCCAACGCAACCGTTGCGACAGGAGTGGGTTTGGAACCAGATCTCCCAATGGTTCCAAGAAGGAGACGTCATCATCACGGAAACAGGAACTTCAGCGTTTGGCATAAACCAAACGAATTTCCCCCAGCACGCGCAGGGAATTTCACAGGCGCTATGGGGGTCCGTCGGTTATTCTCTGGGTGCTTGTCTTGGGGCCGCGATGGCGGCAACAGAGCTGCCCTCCAAGCATCGGATCGTACTCTTCATCGGTGACGGTGCATTTCAATTAACGGCGCAGGAGCTCTCCACCATGATTCGCTGGCGGCTTACACCTTATATATTCGTCATGAACAACAAGGGTTACTCCGTCGATAGGTTTCTACATTCCAATGCAAGCTACTATGATATCCAACCGTGGGATTACTCCAAGCTACCAGCCATCTTCGGTGCTATCGACTACGAAACCCGCAAGATCGTGACTGTGGGCGACTTCCAATCGATGGTGAGGGATTCAACTTTCGCCAAAGCTGAAAGGATTCGTATGCTAGAGATAATGTTGCCACCAATGGACGTACCACAGGCGTTGAGAGAAAAATGGGTACAGGACGAAAAGAGGCAGCAAGAGAGACGTGACAGCGTCGAATTGGTGAAGAGACAGAAACTGGGACCTTCCTTGTAATGGGATCTCAACCACTCTTTTTTTCGTTTTAGGAGGATGAACAGGCACCCGGTATTCGGATCGGACGTCGAGCGCCGAAGACTGCAAAGCTCACCACGAAATCAACGATGGGCCAAGATGGGTCATCGCAGCAACGAAGGGCCACGATGGGTCATCGTAGCATGGGAATTACAACCACCTTAATGGTATCTAGTACGATCGTATTAATCGGCTGAGGGGACATTCTGGCGGGATCCGGTCGATTAGTGATAGACGCATTTGGAATATAGATGCGATGGCGACCATGCAAGATGATAAGAATGAGAATATAAAAGAGAAGCTGACGAGATCTTCCAGGAACAGTACCAACGTTAATAAAGCAACACCCCCAACATTCAATGTCCTCTTACGTCTTCCATACCACAGTTACCAAGCCTAAAGCCTCCGCCACAGATGGCAAAGGTATATACATGACCGTCAAGAAAGACGGTAAAGAGTATACCAATGTGATTGATGGCATCAGTGGTGCTGCTGTTGGGTCCCTCGGCTGGGGCGACCCTGACATGCAGCAGGCTATGGCCGATGCCGCTAAGCATCACACCTACAGTTATCCTGGATTCATTGTCAGCGAAGCAGCAGAGGAACTAGCCAAATTTTACATCGACAACTGCCCCGAGGGCGTGTTTAGATCTGCGTTGTGGACCTGCAGTGGGTCTGAATCCAATGAGAATGCTCTCAAGATCGTCAGACAATACCAATTGGAACGCGGAAGGCCCGAGAAGTTGAAGATAATCTCTAGAGAGGGAGCTTACCATGGGTTTACTGTGGGAGCCATGTCCATTGGTGACGGTCCTCGTGGTAAGGGTTTCACAGACATCATGATTGACCAAAAGAACGTTTGTTTCAAGATGCCCATGTTCTACCCTTACAGGCACATGCGTGAGGGAGAGACTTTGGAGCAATACGCCCAAAGGTTGTTGGACGTATTGGAGCAAATGATTCTCGACAACGATCCCAACACTGTGTCTGTTATCGTTGTAGAGACCATGTCTGGTAGCTCCATCGGCACCCCAGTGCCCCCAAAGAACTATCTCAAAGGAATCCGTGACCTCTGCAACAAGTACGACATCATTTTTATGTTGGACGAAGTCATGTGCGGAACTGGTCGTATCAATAACGGCAAACTGTGCTGCTGGGAGAACTTTCTAGCTCCAGAGGATGCTCCAGACATTCAAACTGTGGGTAAGACTTTGGGATCCGGATATGTTACCATTGCAGGTGTCCTCGTGGGCCCAAAGATTTACAATGCCTTTGCTGAGGGCAGTGGGGTCGTGGTGGGCGCCCAGACGTACCACTCCCACGAGTTCAACTGCAGAGTCTCCCTAGCCGTCATGAAAAAAATGTTAGGCGAGGGACTCACCGCCAACGTTTACAAGATGGGAAACCTACTGGGGGCCAAATTGAAGGAGGCTCTGCTTTCTGACCCTAACAATATCGTTGGTGACGTGCGTGGTCTGGGAGGATTTTGGAGTTTGGAATTTGTCAAGAACAAAAAGACGAAGGAAGTTTTCGATCCTTCCTTACATATAGCTTCTCGCTTTTCAGACCTTGCGTTGGAGCACAAGATCAACCTGTTTGGTATCACCGGTGGAAACTCACGCGGTGAGACGTGGGACATCGCAGTTCTGGGTCCCGCCTTTATCATCACCGAAAAGGATGTGAACTTGCTATGCGAGAGACTCGTTCAAACAGTGAACGAATTCACTAAAACCCTCCAGGCTGAGGGAATCGTGTAAACCTTTTATAAATTAGGTAGGGGCCTTGTAGGCTCTCCAGTTCACTAACATAGACCATTTTTTATCATTTAGATTACAAAGGGACTACATCATGTAGTCCGTTTCGTTAGTCACTCGGAACGTCTCCCGCCTTGGCGAGCCAGAAAGGGGCCAAAAGTTAAGGAGTATTTAAGCGTAAGATAACGTTATTTAACTGTATACACTATTAAGGAAGTACCCCAGGTCTATTCAGATTTAGATACACTTAGCAAGGGTGAAAGAGGTGTTAAGCCATGGGTAACGTTTTTGCTAAGTTGGAGGACGGCGAGAACGGTTACAAGGGGAGGTCTTTCAGCGGGACGTCTGGTTCCCGAGGTACACCTCCTATCGAAAGGAGGAGAGGAATGTCTCTCGTGATTGGGAGTAGTGCAAGATCAAGGGCCAACTCTAGTGGGTCTCAGATGCTGTATAAAAAGAAGTCCACAAGGGAGCGGGACCTGATGAAGGAGGAATTTGCCAAGCAATTAGTGGTGAGGTATGACGAAAGCGTAGATGGTGGGTACTTGGCACCGCATGCCTGCTATAGTTTCGAGAAGTTGGACTACGATCCCATTGTGGTTCGGACCCTGATCACTTCTAGGAGGCTGGCACCATTTTACATCCCTTTACAGGATTTTGACGAGTCGTGGACAAAGGAGGAGCTGATCAAGATAGTGGAGGGGTTGCCTCTGCATGCTGCGGTCAACGAGAACCCAGAGGAGTTTGAAAATGTTCCCCTGGGGAACATGAAACGACAGAGCGTGGACGATTTGGTGGACAGGACGCTGTCTAAGAAGGAGCAAAGGAGGCAGCGGTCCAAGATCTTTAAAGCCAGGCTACATCGCAAGCGGATGATGTGGCAGGAGCAAGAGAACGAGGCATTCTTGGAGCAGAAGCTGGATATCAAGCGAGATCCCTCTAAGCGCAATCTATCGCTGCCAAATCCCGACCTCGACTATAACATATACAAAAAGGGCGTCGAGTGCCCGATATGCTTCTTGTATTACCCTGAACCACTGAATTATTCGAGATGTTGTCTCCAGCCCATCTGTACGGAATGCTTTGTGCAGATCAAGAGGGCAGAACCACACTTCCCGCACGAGGAAGTGGACCCGACAAAACCAGTGACAGCAGATGACGACAAGGACCCAAATTTGCTGATATCTGTACCGGCGAACTGTGCATACTGTGCGACACCCAATTTCGGTGTCACTTATCAACCACCGCAGAACCGCAGGACCGGTATTGGTGGGATACCTCCCGGTTCGTATAAAGCTCCCCGTAACGAAGAACCCGAGGAGTCTTCATCATCGGAGGCTGACTCTTCAAGAGCGCCTTCCAAATCTCCAAAGGATCCGGAAGTGGTCACTTCAGATATGATCCGTCCTAGCTGGAAGGCCAAGCTGGACAAGGAGAGATTGAGACTTGCAAGAAGGTCCGCCAACGCAACGGCGATACACGTGAGCAACCAGCTTGTGGATCCTGAGCACCCATCGAGGAGAGGGTCCAATGTCGATTTCGAGCCCAGCATAGCTTCCTCGATGGGTCGTTCGCCGCGCGTGACGGGTTCATCCCTGAGCGAATTGGAGAACCAGATGATTGAACAGGCAATTAGATTAAGTTTGATTGATGAAGAAGAGAGAAAAGGCACGGGCAGGCAAAGATGAAGAAAACAGTAAGGCACACATGTTGAATTGTCCTGTTATCAAGCGGTACACTGTTTTCCGCCCTTTTTTTTCTATTCGGCATGCATTGTATAGATACAAGGTTACATATGGGATAACGATCATGCGAAGGCGAGGTGCGGTAAAATCCCCGGGCAAACAATAACTAGACATAGTCGTTTTATTTGCCAGAGGATTTCGCGGCACCTGCCATGCTTTTAAATACATTTGTCTCCACGACCTTGATGACGATCAAGATTTCTCCAACTAGTGATCCCTTGGCAGACTTTCTGGCCAGTGTAAATCAGCCCTTCGGAGTTTTCCAAAGAACAACGAGGAAAAACGGCAACAATGTCCGGACCAACCGCGGTTGAGCCGGACGTGTTTCCATCGTATATTATGACCACGCACAAAATTTTTTTCAAAATTTTTCAAAATCGTTCCAGCGATGAGCTTCAAAGCTGCTCGCCTTTGAAAACCTTTCTCACTTGTGTTCAGACTTGTTCCAATCTATCCCCCTCAGGAAACTCAAAAGAATAGTCTGCTTTTTTTCATATAAAGCTTAAACTGATTATCTTTAACTGATAACTGAATCCCATAGAAATGTCCGTTGAAACTGCTTTGTCCTACGCTGCCTTGATCCTTGCTGACTCCGAAGTCGAGATCTCCTCTGACAAGTTGTTGGCCTTGACCAACGCCGCCAACGTTCCAGTGGAAGGCATCTGGGCTGACATCTTCACCAGAGCTTTGGATGGCCAGAACTTGAAAGACTTGATGATTAACTTCAACGTCGGCGCCGGTGCTGTTGGTGGTTCTTCCGCCGCCGGCGTTGCTGGTGGTGAGGCTGGTGGTGAAGCCGAGGAGGAGAAGGAGGAAGAGACCAAGGAGGAGTCTGACGACGACATGGGCTTCGGACTGTTTGACTAAGGTGTATAGTATATAGCACTAATATAAAAGCGAGCAGCGTACTAAAAGCAGCGCGTTACAGCGCAGTGCGAGTGGTACAATGCGAGTGTGTGAATTACTATTACAATAATTGAGTCGACTAACCGAACCCTCGACAATCCTAAGGATATTTCCAGGTATCCATTTCCCCATCGATTTGGGTGGCTCACATTGCTGACTATTAATGATGGTTTCCCATTATACAATGTACATAAACAAAACAGGTTTTACAGCTAAGCTTATTTCTTCTTCTCAGCCTCGGCTTCAGCCTTCTCCTTGGCCCTCTTCTCTCTGATGCCCTTGTATCTCTTGTCGGATCTGGCCAATCTCAAAGTAGCGTAGGCAGACTTACCATCATCCTCCACGGCTCTAGCCTCCACATCGGTGGTGGGCTGGACGATAGGGAAGGTGGCAGCGGCAGACAACACCTGGTTAGTCTCAGCAGGCTTACCGTTTCTTGGGAAGACAATGATCTTAGACTGGTATTCGTTCAATCTCTGGACGTTGGCGTCGAAGGTCTCCTTGTTGGTGTTAGCACGTCTGTGGTCCACTGCAATACCAATGGTTCTGGCGTAAGCGGGGGTCAAGCCAGCGGCCTTGACCTCGGCAAAGGTGAAGCCTCTGCCGGCTCTAACCTTTTTGTTGTATCTGATGGTTGGAGCTCTAACCACAGGTCTCAACAGGTCCAAAGGTCTTGGAGCAATCTTGGCAGCTCTGGCAGCTCTGGCGTCACGTCTGGATGCCTTCTGACCAGCCTGGTTGAAGTGCACCCTGACACGCTCTTGCCAGTGCTTCCTGAAGTGAGGGTTCAAAAGTGGTTGGTTGTGATGGACAGCTGAATGCGGTGTTAGTACTACTCTGGCATCTAGACGTGGAACGTTCCATTTCTCATATCATAATTAACATACCCATTGTTGCTTGATTCCTGCTCTGCTTCCTTTCACGTCTTCAGCGTAAGATGAGTTAGAAATTTCATTTTGATGTTATCTAAACAGTTTGTCGAGCTGCGTCGATGCAGCTGGAGGGCGGGCCGGGGAGCTGGGCGGGGGCAGTTGGGCCAGGCAGAGCCCGCGTGGAGCCTCTCAGGGCGGAGCTGGCTAGTAGGGACTCTAGGCGGAGCTGCAAGGCCGAGCTGCTAGGCGGAACTGCTGGGCGGAACTGCTGGGCGGAACTGCTGGGCGAAGGCTTCAAAGGCGCCACTTCAAGCTAACACACCGACGCAAAGCCAGTTTTTTTTGCAAAAAAAAAAAGTCAATTTTGGCACAGTGTACGGAAGTAGTCACTCTTAAATGAGTGACTGCACACCTGTAAATTATATGTTAATTACCAGAAATTTGTGTTTTCGGAGGGTTTGTCGGAAATTGTTTTGCGTCGGTGCGTCATTGCATCGGTGCGCTCCTTCCAGGCTGGCTTCTCCCTTACATGCCCCACTACCGTTCCTCTGGGCCAGCTCGATTCCTTCTAACACTCCGTCTAACTCTCCCCCGGCTCCTGACCGGCCCGCCCAGCTCCTGGCCTACCTTCCTCCAGTGCTCTGCCAAGCAGACTCTCACAGCGCCCCCTACCACCCCGACGCATTCGATTTTTTCAAACTGAACATATTGAAATTTCAACAAGGTATCACAGCCCAAATTGACGAAATACACCAAAGAGAAAAAGCAAGATGTCTACTGTCCCCAGTGTCCAAGTATGTGATAATTAGAGTATGAAAAAGTACGGTTGATTGTGTTCCAGGGATCAAGTCTGGATGAGTTTTTAGTAAGATGTGAAATGAAGCCAAAAAAAAAGATTTTAAATTTGTGTTGGAAAGAGCCCCCATGAGCTACCTGTCGAAAAGTCCTAATGACCATCCCGCCACGTATCAACGCACTATGCCCCCTATTCTGACCCAATACTAACATATCTTAGACCTTCGGTAAAAAGAAGTCTGCTACTGCCGTTGCTCACGTGAAGGCCGGCAAAGGTTTGATCAAGGTTAACGGGTCTCCCATCACCTTGGTGGAGCCAGAGATCTTGAGATTCAAGGTCTACGAGCCCTTGTTGTTGGTCGGCTTGGACAAGTTCTCCAACATCGACGTCAGAGTCAGAGTCTCTGGTGGTGGTCACGTTTCTCAGGTGTATGCCATCAGACAGGCCATTGCCAAGGGTCTTGTTGCTTACCACCAAAAATACGTTGATGAGCAGTCCAAGAACGAGTTGAAGAAGGCCTTCACTACTTACGACAGAACTCTGTTGATTGCCGACTGCAGAAGACCAGAACCCAAGAAATTCGGTGGTAAAGGTGCTCGTTCCAGATTCCAGAAGTCCTACCGTTAAGACGATATGCATGTGGTGGTTTCTTGTTTTACTGTACTACATTACATCTGTATAATTTAATATTACGGGTACTACGTAACTAAGACCCAAGTTTAACTATATCAGTAGTTTTCGGAAGTTGCTCATTGAGATGAGCTAATCGGCGCCAGGTGGTTGGTGGGGGTGGCCACGCTCTGCTTACGCGTTATTTGCCCTTTCTGAGCCATGACGCCTTAAGAGACGTGTATCCTCCACACACACACACAACGCGAAACCTTGTGGGTCTAAGATAATTTGGATCTGTCCAGGTTCGAAGGTCAAAAGACCTCGAGCATTCAGCACCTGGGCCAGGCTAACAAAGAGCAACGAGCTATCCTTGAAGCATCCCAAGCTGGGCTGTGACATTCAAACATTTGAACCGGGCAGATCACTTTTGTTTACAAACAAGGTCGATGATAGATACACATACAGATGATAATAAGGTCAAGGACACATCCACATCTTCTCAATCGTCGTTGGTGAACGAGATTGAGAACGAAACCACTAATGAAGAATTACAAAGGGCCATCGCCGGAGGTGTCAAACTCATACGGATGCTGGAACAATCATCATCATCGGATGGGAAGCAACAGGAATCGCCGAGACAGCTGCTGGGTGCCATCTTGGAGACTGACTATGACAAGGTAATGCCCCGCGGGGACGTGTCGGTAGTGGTTAGTTCACTGGTGCAAGTTCTAAACAACTACGTAAGGCAGAACCAGCAGTTAAAGCTCAAGAACATGATCTTAAAGTCTAACAGTGGTGACGTGCAATCGAGGTACGAAGTGGAGCAGAATTTGAAGAAGCAGCAGTTTGAAAGAATGAAATGTCAATTGTTCCTTGAGAAGGAGAACCTGCTCAAGAAACTACAGCTCAAAGATGGCAAAGTGGTCAAATATAAGAACAAGATCATCGAGAAGAACAGAGAGATCAATAGGCTGATGAGAATTTTGAACGAACACTCGATACTGGATACTTCACAGACCAGCTTCAATGGCGGTGGTAGTATGAATAGTAGTAATGGTAATGCTACGGGTAAAATTTCTCCGGCTACCGCCAAGCAGACACCGCAGTCACCCACGAACAAGGAAAAAGCATCGGATATGCTTAGAACCCTCGGAATGTTGGCGTCACAAGTGCTCAATGACGAGGAAGATTCAGCGAACCAGACTATAGTGCAGGCGAACAACAGCAGCAATAGACCCATCGATTGCAATACTACAGAACCTGAGATCCTCCACAGTCCTAACGTCAGTGCGGGGACGCATAATTCAGAAACTACCAACCACATGAGGGGAACACCTCAACCAAGATCCGCCTCGATGGGTGCTAACAATTTTTTAAAGCAACTACCGATTCAGATGCCAAAGATGAAGCGGTTTAGCACTGTGGATGGTACGGTAAAAGATATTGAATAGGGAAAACACGAGAAAATAAACAGAATGAAAACTAAAAAAAAAAAAAATTGAGTCTGGTTGTATACATTTGTAATTAATATCTTATCTTCATGTCGCTGAGGTCAACTTTTATTTTTCTTCCCTTCTTTCTTCTTGATCCTTTTCTAGTTTCATTACACTTACATATTACAGATTTTAATTGTTCAAATAAGTGGAAGGATCGATACCTTCCTCTGGGAACTCTGCAATTTTAACGTCAAAACGTTCTTGAATCTTCTTCAACACTTCCTCATCCTCGTTGGAGGACACGAAGGAAATGGCCAAACCTTTGGTCCCAAATCTACCTGCTCTACCGACACGGTGCAAATATTGATCGGCCTCCGTGGTCAAATCGTAGTTGATGGCCAAATTGATACGTTCGATATCGATACCTCTACCAAAGACGTCAGTCGAGACGCAGATACGTTTTTCGAAATCTTTGAAAGCCTTGTAACGTGCAATACGTTCCTCCTGTTTCATGTGGCCGTGGACGGTAATCGCGGGGAAATTCGAGGCATTTAGCAATTTGGTCAACTCGCTGGCCCTCGAAGTGGATTTGACAAAGATTATCACCTGGTTGAACTCCAAATCGTCCAACAATTGGGCGAGCTTACGGTTTTTCTCGCGCTCCTCCAACTTGATATAGAACTGTTGCAACCCGTGCAAGGTCAACTTGGCCTCGTCATCCACAAAGATCTCCAATGGATTTTGCAAAAACCTCCTACAGATAGGTCTGATCTCCTGCGACAGTGTGGCGGAAAACATCATCACTTGCTTGTCCCTTGGCGTGGCTCTAAAGATCTCCTGAACGTCTCTTCTCATGTCCAACTCTTCCAACACTTTGTCACACTCGTCGATGACGAAATTCTTAACGTGAGAGAGGTCGATCAACTTGTCTCTGACCAGGGCCTTGAGACGGCCCGGCGTAGCCACCACGATGTGAGGTGCCGTGTCCTTGTTCTTGAGTAAATCAGCATCCTTGGAGATCTGAGTGCCACCGTAAAAGACCGCCGTCTTCACGTCCGGCATGTACTTGGAAAATCTCAAGTACTCATTTCTGATTTGGTACGCCAACTCTCTAGCATTACAGATGACCACGACGGCGACTTCGCCGGGTACGGGATCCAGCTGTTGCAAGGTGGAAAGGACGAACACGGCGGTCTTACCCAAACCGGATTTTGCCTGGCACAGTACATCGGTACCATGGATGGATTGTGGGATGGTGTGCTGTTGCACTTCGGATGGATGTTCGAACCCACAATCGATGATGGCCCTTGAAAGTTCTGGCTTCAACAGGAAATCTTTGAAACCGGTGGAATGGATTCCCACGTAGGAGCCCTTTTTGTCGCTGTCGCCATTGACATTTTCAGTGCCTCCATTGGTAGCGCCCTCGGCTGTTGCACCTTCAGCACCGGCTTCGGCGGCCTTGTTAGCGACTTGGATCTCCTGCTCGTTGTCGGAGTATTCCAGCAAATCTTCTTCCCCTTCGTGAGACATTTGGGAACGGTTTTTCAAAAGGGCAAGTTCAATTGGGTTCAGCTAAATAGAAAATGCGGTTCAACAAAAATGAACAATAATTGACAAAATCGCGACTGGTTTCCAATACCTTTTTATCTTCAACTTGGACAACAACACGAGAAGTTCGTTTTGTTATTTTTCTTTTTTTTTTTCTTCTACAGGGGGCCTTGAAAAAAAAAAAAAAAAAAAAAAATAACTACATACGTACAACAGCGGGTAACAAGATATGAATGTTAGTACAGTTGGAGCTTTTCTGTCACTGCGGCACGATTCCCTTAATCTTGTTAAATATGTCCACGAGTGCTGCCTTGGCGTTAGAGCCATCTGTGAGTTCGCCGTAGAGCTGCGGCTCGTTATGTTCGATTAGAGCGACCACTTCCTGCAATTGCGCGAGTGTGGAATCTTCAAAAATATTGGCGGATGCAGAATTTTCCAGCTGCTGGTCTGCCGTTGGGTCAACTGGGATCTGTGTGTTTGTATGTGATGGTGACTGGGGAAGCGCAGCGGCAAACAGGTTGCTGACGTTTTGGCTCAAATGGTGTTGGGGTATCGTTTCTGTTGGGGACTGCAGGAGATGCCTCAGGATGCGTGCAAACGGTTCTGTGTTCAGTTCCACCTGATCCAGATCCAGTTCCATCGAGGACAATTGCGTTGCTGTTATGGATGCACTCTGAGCGACGTTGTCCACTATGGTTTGCAACTCCGCGGCGACCATCTTTTGGAAAAGCTGGTGGTTCCAGGGGAGTGCGAGGAATTTGCCGAGCACGACGAAAGAGCTGCATATCAGTGGGTCCCAGTTGTACCTATCGTCGAAACCTTCGAAGACTACCAGGGGGACGTCGTCTTCGTCGTCTTCGTCGTCTTCGTTGCCGTCGGCGTCAGCGCCGTTGTCAGCACCGCGGTCTCTCGTGCGGTCCCCGGTGCATTCCGAGTAGAGCCTGCGGAAGACCTGATTTAATTTGCGCTGTTTGAACTCCTTCTGCAGCTTCTCCTGGCTGTTAATCTTGTTGTGGTCGACACTCTTTTCGCCCGCTGCTGCTGCTGCTGTTGCCGCGCGGCTAGCGGGTCCGCCGGCGTGGCTGCTGGAGCTGCTGCTGGGACTGCTGCTGCAGCTGGGACTGCTGCGTTCCGTCTCCTCTCCCAACTGCTCCCCGTGCTGTTTCAAGTCCCGCAGTTGCAGGTATATCCTGCCAAAGTAATCCGGGAAGATGACCACCCGTGGCGGGCACACGAGGCTCATGGAAAGCGCGGCTGCCCCCGGCGCTGCCCCCGGCTTTACCCCCGGCACTACCTTGAAGCAGGTGAATATACTCGACATGGAGGCCTGGTGGATGCATGTGCGCGTGATGTAGTAGAAGGGCTCGCTGCGCGGTAGTTCTGATATGCGTTCCTGCAGCAGCGGTACAAAGCACTTCCACAGATGCTCGTAGTTGGACCGGCAACTCTTGGAATGCAGCATCCTCACGCTGAACTGGCTGGACTGTGTGCCGTACACGACGGCGTCGTCGTGGCGCCTGTTGAAATTGTGGACCCATTTCTTCCCCAAAGTGATTCCCTGTACCAGCGAGAGGATGAAGTCCCGGATGTGCGTGAGGTTGAGCGTGTTCCCCAGGGCATGGCACAGCTGGTGCAGCTGGTGCAGCAGCGCCAATTCGCGTTCTGGGGACAGCTTCATCTGTTGGCTGTGTGCCCTTGAAGAGACGGAGTAAGCTGCGGCGGGCCCCAGGGACAGCCTGGCATGCGCCTGCAGGTCCGTGCCGCCGCCGTCACCGCCACCGCCAACCGCGGCGGCCGCCGCCGCTGCCGCCGCTGCCCTGTGTTTCAACCGGTCGTACAGGGTCGATTTCGGGACCTGGAAGAACATGGCAATCTGCCTGATGGAGTGCTTCTTCATATTCTTGTCTGCGGCGTGTGCCTGGCTCTCGCTGTGCATGAACTCGAGAGCCTGCTTGATGCGTTCCTCCTTGTTGGTGGGCAGCGGTTCGTGGAAGTTCTCTGCCCATGCGTCCTGCACGGAGGCCACTGCAGCTGCAGCTGCAGCGCTGAGCGATTTGGCCTGCGACTGCAGCTGCGACTGCAGCTGCGACTGCAGCTGCGACTGCAGCTGCGACTGTGACTGCAACTGCAACTGCGACTGCGACTCCATCGGTAGCTTCAACACGCGGTCGCCAGTGTCCATCCTGCTCGTGCCCGTGGTGCTCCTGGTGCTGTTTTCTGTTGTTCACGCGAGAATATATATATTATCATAAATAGTATACACTGAGAGTAAACTAAATCTAAACTAAACTAAACTAACAAAAAGTTGCAAACGCTTCAAACGCTCGAGTCTCTGCCCAAAAAGTACACTTTGCACCAGTCCGCTGCGACGAGGATCCGGTTGCGGAACGACAGGCACATCGACAGGTACGCGCTCTTCCAGAACAGGTACGTGAACGAACCCGCCAGCCTGTACTGCGACTCGCCCACGGCCACGTCTGCGATCGCCTGCTCCTTGCCGATGTACGCCAGCGCCCCCTTGTGCTTGTAGTTGAACTTCTCCGCAGCGCTCTGCATCTTCTCCAGGCGCGACTTGAGCGCCTGCGGAGCACCGCCCGCCCCGGTCTTGGCCTCCGCCTCCGAGATCTCCCACTTCAACTGGTCCACCTGGTAGAGCTTCTTGAACGCCTTCGCCAAGTACTCCCCCTCCTGGTGAGCAACCTGCGCAGTGGGGAAAAGACCCGGGTGGAACGTACAGTCACCCAGCGCGTAGATGGACCCGTCGGCCACACCCACCAGCTGCAGCTTGTCGTCGATGAGCAGCCCACGCCTCGAGTTCTGCGCCTCGAGCTTGGCCATCAGCTTCTTGGACACCTCGCGGGGCGCGTTGCCCGTCGCCCACACCAGCACGCCGTACGGAACCGTGATGATCTCGTCGCCGCGCTTCGCCGTGATGTGCGTCTTGTCGACGCTCTTCACCATCGTGTTGAGCCACAGGTCGATCTTCTCCTGCTGGAACAGGTCCTGCGCGTAGCTCACCAGTTTCTTGTCGAACATGTTGAGGATGTTGGGCATCGCCTCCGCCAGCGTCACCTTGATCTCCTGCGACAGCTCGGGCATCCACTTGTGCAGGTCCTGGTCCACGTAGTCCTTGAGCTCCGCGGCAAACTCCACACCGGTGGGGCCCCCGCCCACCACCACGAACGTCAGCAGCCGCTGACGTTCCGGGTCGGTCGGCGCCAGCGTGGCCGCCTTCTCGATCGCCGTCATCACTTTGACGCGGATCTGCTGCGCGTCCGAGATCTCCTTGAGGAACGACGCGTTCTCGTACACGCCGGGCGTGCCGAACGTCGTGGGCTGCGCGCCCACGCCGTTCACCAGGTAGTCATACTTGAGGTCTAGCGTGTACTCCTGGTCCTTGTTGACCGACTGGATCTTGACCGTGTGCGCCTCCGGGTCCACGTCGAGCGCCTCGGCCTCGTAGTAGTGCACCTCGCCGGGCGAGCGGCGCGCGATGCTCCGCACGGGCTCCACGATCGACTTGAGCTCCACCGTGCCCACGGGCGTCGAGGGAAGCAGCGGCGTGAACAGGAAGTAGTTGCGCGGCGAGACCACCACGACGTTGTAAAGAGACGTGTCGAGCGCCTTGAGCAGCGAGACGGACCCCCATCCGGACCCGAGGATCACGATGGTCTTGCGCGGGGACCCGTTGGCAAACGTCGCAGACTGCGCCAGCTGCGGCGACGGATGCGACTCCTTGTAGAGCTGGTACGAGACGTAGCCCACGCCCGCGAGCGCGGCGTAGAGCGTGCCGCGCAGCGTGAAGCGCAGCCCCTTGCGCAGCAGCCCGGGCGCACGCGCCGCTGACTTGGGCCCGCCGGGCCCGGCGGGCCCGGCGGTGGCCACGCTCCTCTTGGCGGCGGCAACACCCCTCCGGGCGGCCGCCGCCCTGGAAACATTCACTAACCTTGTGGCAAACATACCGTTCTGTGCCCCTCTGCTCTCCCCAGTGGGCGTGGCGGCCGCCGCCCTGCGCTGCGGCCGCCGCCTTCTTATACGGCCGCCGCCACGCCCACTCTCAGGTCGCTCGGCCGCCCGCCGGAAACAGCGCAGCGAGGGGTGCGAGCGAGAGGGGCACCGTGACCACCTGGTGCGGAGCAGCCCGCCGCCGGGCGTAACGGGCCGTGCGCTGGAAAATCGGCCTCTCGCGGCGTGGTTCCGCGCTGCGCGACGCGCAGGG